>SJYX01015403.1:394195-430033 GCA_006410675.1 Oreotragus oreotragus
CTAGTGTGATTAGATTGACTAGTTTTCTGTGAGTATGGTTTCAGTGTGTCTGCCCTCTGATGCCCTCTTGCAACACCTACCATCTTACTTGGGTTTCTCTTACCTTGGGTGTGGGGTATCTCTTCACGGCTGCTCCAGCAAAGCACAGCCACTGCTCCTTACCTTGGAGGAGGGGTATCTCCTTACCACCGCCGTTCCTGACCTTCAATGTGGGACAGCTCCTCTAGGCCCTCCTGCACCTGCGCAGCCACTGCTCCTCGGGTTGCTCCTCCCAGCCTCCGGCCCTGGCCTCTGATGTGGGTGGCTCCTCCCAGCTGCCGCCCCTGGCTTCGGGCTCGGGGTGGCTCCTCAGGGTCACCGCCCCTGGCCTCAGGCGCGAGGTGGCTTTCCCAGCCAACCCTGCCCTCGGACGCGGGGTGTCTCCTCCCGGCTGCCACTGACCTCGGACACGGGGTAGCTCCTCTCTGCCACCGCCCCTGACCTTGGATGCTGGGTGTCTCCTCCCAGCCGCCACTGACCTCGGATGCAGGGTAGATCCTCTCAGCCGCCGCCCCTGACCTCAGACACAGGGTAGCTCCTCTCGGCCATTCCTGCGCCGTCACAGCCTGGCACTCTAGGCCGCTGCCCCTGACCTCGGACATGGGGTAGCTCCTCTCGACCGCGCTTAGTGTGCCGGCTGGCTCTCACAGCCACCTGCGCTTAGTGCGCCGGCCAGCTCGATAAAGGACAGAAATGGTATGGACCTAATAGAAGTAGAAGATATTAAGAAGAGATGGCAAGAATACACAGAAGAACTGTACAAAAAAGATCTTCACGACCCAGATAATCATGATGATGTGATCACTAATCTAGAGCCAGACATCTTGGAATGTGAAGTCAAGTGGGCCTTAGAAAGCATCACTATGAACAAAGCTAGTGGAGGTGATGGAATTCCAATTGAGCTGTTTCAAATCCTGAAAGATGATGCTGTGAAAGTGCTGCACTCAATATGCCAGCAAATTTGGAAAACTCAGCAGTNGAAGACTCTTGAGAGTTCCCTGGACTGCAAGGAGATCCAACCAGTCCATTCTGAAGGAGATCAACCCTGGGGTTTCTTTGGAAAGAATGATGCCAAAGCTGAAACTCCAGTACTTTGGCCACCTCATGCAAAGAGTTGACTCATTGGAGAAGACTGTGACGCTGGGAGGGATTGGGGGCAGGAGGAGAAGGGGACGACAGAGGATGAGATGGCTGGATGGCATCAGTGACTCGATGAACGTGAGTCTGAGTGAACTCCGGGAGATGGTGATGGACAGGGAGGCCTGGTGTGCTGCGATTCATGGGGTCGTGAGGAGTCGGACACGACTGAGTGACTGAACTGAAATGAAATGAACTCTTCTTATTGTACCCTTCTGCATTTCTTTGTTGACAAGTGGTATCCAGTGAAGTAATTTCCTTGCTTTGCTTTGGCATCTTTCCTATAAAAACCTTTCCTCTAGTTCCTGACGGTGATTAGGAGCGACCAGATTTGAACTGATGTTTGCTGAAATTATTTTTTATTGTTTGATCAAAATCAAAAATTCCAACATGCCTCAGTTTATCTATTAATTTTATGTACACAACAGAATTGAAAACAGAGACTGGAATGAATATTTTTACACCAATGTTCACAGCAGCATTATTCAAAATAGTAAAAGGTAGAAACAACCCAAATGCCCTTCAACGGATAAATGAATAAACAAAAGTGGCATATATATCCTTTACAAGGAACGATTCTGACATGTTACTACATAGATGAATCTGGAAAACATTATGCTAAGTGAAACAGGGTGGTCGCAGAAGGACAAATACTGTATTGTGGGTGGGGGAGAAAAAATAATCTTCACTAGAACTGGATTTGTGGATACTGGATTCTAGTCCTGTTCATTGCCTTTGAGGTTTCATTGTTGTTCTTCAGTCACCCAGTCGTGTCCAGCTCTTTGCGATGCCATGGACTGCAGCACACCAGGCCTCGCTGTCCCTCACCATCTCCTGGAGTTTGCCCAAGTTCATGTTCACTGCATCAGTGATGCTGTCCAGCAATCTTATCCTCTGATGCCCTCTTCTCGTTCTGCCCTTGATCTTTCCCAGCATCAGGGACTTTTCTAATGAGCTGTGTGTTCTCAAGATGACAAAAATACTGGAGCTTCAGCTTTATCATCAGTCCTTCCAGTGAATATTCAGGGTTGATCTCCCTTGAGACTGATTGGTTTGATCTCCTTGCTATCCGAGGGACTTTCAGGAGTCTTCTCCAGCACCACAGTTCAAAGGCATCAATTCTTTGGCGTTCTGCCTTCTTTACAGTCCAGCTCTCACAATCACACATGACCACTGGGAAGACCACAGCCTTGACTATACAGACCTTTGTCAGCAGAGTAATGTCTCTGCTTTTCAGTACACTGTCTAGGTTTGTCATTGCTTTCCTGCCAAGAGGTTTTGTTATCTACCTGCAAATTAGACTGAATCCTGAATTCTTCTAGTTTTCATCAATATGTGTCACTAAACTAACATTTCCACATTTTTCCCTCTCTTGTTACTTGAAATCATAAAGACAAAAACTGCCATTTTCTCAAAGCTGCAGCTGGATGACTTGAGATAAACTTCAGAGAAATCGCCACAACATCTCACATCCAGACCAACGCTGTGCTTCTTGCTCTGTGGCCCACTCAGAAATTTCACTAGAACACCTGACATCAACCAGAGATAACAGGAAAATCTATCAGATTACTGCTGCCTCTCCTTACTCTGAAGATGCTTCAAGCCCACCATCTAGAAATCTTGACTAACTGCTCCCTAGACTCAAAATTTTTGTTTATATTTTCTTTTAAGCATTAACTTTTTCTTGTCTCTGTGGCAATGCCTCTTATTGAATACATGATTGCTTGTACCATATAGGTGTGACTTTGGAGGCCAACCTGCATCACTGCCTCCTGACATTAGATAGCACGCTTTAATTTAACTGACCTATTCTCAGGATAAAGAGGTTAATTCAATAAGAAATGGAGCAATGTACCAAATCAGCTTCTGGGGCTGTTTCAAAGGCAGGAACTTCTCGGGGAAGGTGCAAACGCAGGATAGCAGAAATGGCTCCCCAAAATGTACCTCTGTGACGTAAGGACTGTTTTTAGCTGATGGTTTAAAGAAATAGCACACAGAGACTTCCCTGGTGGTCCAGGGGACCTATGTTCCATCTCTGGTCAAGGAACTAATCCCACGCACCTAAACTAAGAGTTTGCTTGCTGCAACTAAAGATCTCGCATGCCATAACTAAAGACCCCATGCTGCAAGTAAAGATCCCATGTGCCAAAACTAAGACCGGCACAACCAAATAAGTAAACATTTTAAAAAGAAAGAAAAGCTGGTCCTTTGAAACAATTAAAAAAATAAAGAAACAGCAGACGCAGAAGCCGTTACCCTTTTGAAATGGAAATATATGTTTATAAATGAAATCTCCATTTATGAGAGTGTCTCCCTCTATCTGGCAGAGAAAGGTGGCTAAATTGCTTGAAATCTTACTGGAGAAAGAAGATACTGATTTAAATCTATAAAACAAACATTACCCCTTTAACCATGCTTTTCCTGGTGACCTCCCATAACTGGCCTCTTCTCACCACCACTCCAGTATCTTTACTGAAGACATTATGTAAGATGGTCTCTTGGGCCTTCTCAGTAACTCATTCTTCCTAGATATATGTTAACAAGCTTCTATCTGCTTTTCTCTTGTTAATCCATCTTTTATTACAAGGAATCTCAGGCAAGAACTCAAAAAGGTAAGGGAAAAGTTATTTTCCTCCTCTTTGGTATGATTCCATTTATACAGGATATCTACAATAGTCAAATTCATAGAGACAGGAAGTAGAAGTCTCACCAGTGGAACGATGATATCTTTGGTTCTTCTCTCGAGGGAAAAAATTCAGATGAGAGACTCAGACAGTCTTAAGGAGCAAGAGTTTTATTGGCAAAGTGGAAGTACTCTCCCAAGAAAAGCTAAGAGCCGGCTGTCTGGAAACCAGAAGCAGCCCCACAATGGGGGTAGGTTGGTTTTTCAGAGTGGTGGAAAGTCCCTCCCTGTGTCCTGCATCATTTGACTGGCAAGTTGATTGACAGCTTTAGGTTATATAATTTTTCTCCTCGTGTGCATGCATTTACCCATAAGCACCCAAGTGAAACCCATGGGGGGTGTGCGTGTGTGTGTGTGTGTGTGTGTTGGGAGGGTGGGGGGAGGGGCGGGTAATGTAAAAGCTGCATTGCTCATTTATTATAAATATGGCATAATGAACTCCAGGTTATTCTGAGTCACCTTTTAGGTCTTGGTGGGCCTGCACCAGCCTATGCTGTCAAGTTTTACCTAGCTTGGTCCTGACAAGGCTGGAAACTCAGCACTCCTTGACTAAATAAAGGAAGGATCTCTGGGCATATTCTGATCACCAGTGTCCAGGTGGGGGATGGAAAGATGACCCCATCCAGGCTTGGGCAGGGACTCAATCATGTCTGACTAACTACCTAACAGAATACTAGTTGCCAGGGGCTGGGAGAGGGAATTGGGAGTTGTTTAATGGGTTTCAATTTGGAATGATGGAGAAATTCTATAGATGGATGATGGGGATGGTTGCACAACAATATTAATGTACTTCATGCCACTGAACTATTAATATACACTTAAAAATGGTAAATATTGGACTTCCCTCATAGTTCAGTGGTTAAGCTTCTGTGCTTGCACTGCAAAAGGCATAGATTTGATCTCTGGTCAGGAAAGTTCCACATGCTTCATGGTGTGGCAAAAAAAATTACCCAAATCAAATAAATGGTAATTTTGTGTATATTTCACCACAATTTCAAACATTTCAAGAGATTTTTTTTAGAAATTAATAAATGATTTGTATAGGATTCCTGGATTTAGAGTTTTTGCCTTGCCTGCTGGTGGTGCATTAATAAAATTGAATTCTCATATCCAGCTCCAGTTCCTTCTCCAAATTTTCCTGTTTCATCATTCTCCTGGTCTTCTACTCTCTCAAAGCCTGATCATCATCCTTGGCTCTATTCATTCCCACCCTTCCCACATTTGGACAATCACCAAATCTTGACCCTTTCAAGCTGTCAGTTGCATCTGTTCCTTCCCACAGCCAATATTGTAGCTTACTCTTTGTCATCTCATTTTCTCAACATACCTAATCTTAGCTTCCTCCACTAGATTCTAAGTGCCACTGAGATACAGGACATGTTATACATTTTCAGGATGAGTTTTAAGTCAAATGGACCTAAAATCCTAATTTGACTATTACACTCTAAATTTTGGAAATTTACTTATCCTCTCTGTCAACTTTTTTTTCAGCTGAAAAAAGAGAAATAACTAAGATTATCTATTTGATAAGTATGTACAGTTGTGCCTATTTTGGACCAAGTACTGTTTTGAGTGAAAAAGAAACATAGAGGTCCTCTGTTATGGCTCAACTATTCCACCAGGTGTGGATGTCTAACATGAAATAAATGACTGGGAAGTTATTGGGGACTTCCCTGGTGGTCCAGTGGCTAAGACTCTGTGTTCCCAGTGTAGGGTGCCCAGGTTTGATCTCTGGCTGGGGAACTAGATCCCACATATCCCAATTAAAAATTTCCCGCATGTTGCAACTAAGACCCAGAGCAGCCAAATAAATAAATAAATGTTAAAAGAAGCAGCAGCACAGGGAACAACCTAGACTTGTGACCAATGTCTAACTGAGAGGAAGGGGGGGTGGGCAGACTTGTAGGAGCCCTTAACCTATGTGGTCTGACATAATCTCCAGGTAGATCTTGTCAAAGTTACCTTGAACTGTAGGACACCCAGTTGGTGTCTTGAGCATTGCTTGATGGTGTGGAGAAATACCCACCTGACACATTGCAAAGGGTAATCAGAATCCTTAATTATGTTTAGTTTTGTAAATTGCCAAACTGTCTTCCAGAATGGCTATAACATTTGCCTTTCCATCAACAATGAATGAGAGTTTCTGCTTCTCATCCCATCAGCATTTGGTGTTGTCAGTGTTTTGAGTTTAGGCCTCTCTAATAAGTGTATTGAGGGATTTCCTAAAGACATAATGTTGAACATCTTTTCATATGTCTATTTTATATATATATATATGATTTCTATTTTATTTTTTTACTTTTGGCCACACTACATGGAATGTGGGGTCTTAATTCCCTGATCAGGGATCAAACCTGCACCCCCTGCCATGGAAAGTCCGCGTCTGAGCCACAGAACTGCCGGGGAAGCCCTTCGTGTGTTTATTGGCCATCCATATGTTCTCTTTGTTGTTGTCTAGCCACTGAGTCGCAGCTCACTCTTTTGCAACCTCGTGAACAGTATGTCGCCCACCAGGCTCCTCTGTCGAAGGGACTTCCCAGGCAAGAATACTGAAGTAGGTTGCCATTTCCTTCTCCAGGGGATCTTCTTCACACAGGGATTGATCCTGTGTCTCCTGCATTATTAGGCAGATTCTTTACCACTGAACCACCAAGGAAGCAATATTTTCTTTGGCAAGGTGTCTACTTAGGTCTTTTGCTCATTTTTAAATCAGCTTGTTAATTTTCTGGCTGAATTTTTCATTGTATATTTTGGATAAAAGTCCTTTATCCTATATGGCTGGTATTTTCTCCCAGCTTGTGGCTTGTCTACTTGTTCTCTTGAATTGCACACATTTTTTAACTGATGTCAAAATTTTCACCAAATGCTTAAGTGTTTGTAATGGATCTAATTTGCTATGTATTATAAATATTGATGTTTAAAAATAATATTTACACTACTTTTTAAAAAGTATTCAGTGTGGCACTTACCTGGTGGTCCAGTGGTTAAGAGTTTGTGCTTCCACTACAGGGGTCACAGGTTCAATCCCTGGTCGGGGAACTAACATACTGTGCAGTACTACCAAGAAATAAAAGTTTTAAAAAGTATTTAATGAAATTTAATACTATAGCTAACTGATACAATAGTCATTTTAAAAAGACATGAAGTGGGAATGTAAATTGGTACAGCCACTATGGAGAACAGTATGGAGATTCCTTAACAAACTAGAAATAAAACTACCATATGAACCAGCAATCCCGCTACTGAGATATACCCTGAGAAAACCACAATTCTAAAAGACACATGTACCCCAATGTTCACTGCAGTATATTTACAAAGCCGGAACAAGGAAGCAACCTAGATGTCCACTGACAGGTGAATGGATAAAGAAGCTGTGGTTGAATATGACTCAGCCATAGAAATGAATGCATTTGAGTCAGTTCTAATGAGGTGGATGAACTTAGAGCCTATTGTACAGAGTGAAGTCAGAAAGAGAAGTCGTATATTAATGCATATATATGGAATCTAGAAAAATAGTCCTGAGAAACCTATTTACAGAGAAGAAATGGAGACACAGACGTGGAAAACTAGTGGACAGACTAGTGGGCACAGTGGGAGAAGGAGAGGGCAGGTCCAATTGAGAAAGTGACATTACATGTATACATTCCGATGTGTAAAATAGGTAACTAATAAGAAGCTGCTATAAAACAGGGAGCCCCCTGGTGCTCTGTGACGGCCTAGAGGGGTGGAATGGGATTGGGAGAGGCTCAAGAGAGAGGGGATATATATATATACGATTATGACTGATTCACGTTGATGTACGGCAGAGACCACCAAAACATTGCAATTATCCTGCAATTAAAAAAAAAGATGAAAAAGCTCCATATGAAGTAAGAAATTTTATATTACTCCTCCTTTATCCAGTATTTTCATTCTACTTATAAAATTTTTTCCAAATGACATTTATGTTCACACATCTTCTAGTGATCACCTGATCATACTTCTCTCTAAACAACTATATATGTTAAAGAAAATAATGTCATTTCCTCGGATTATAAGGCTCTAAGTGTTAATGTTTTCCTTCTATATGACTGTTTTCAACAGTTACTGAAAGTGTGTTAGTCGCTCAGTCGTGTCCGACTCTTTATGACCCCATGGACTGTAGCCCACCAGGCTCCTCTGTCCATGGAATTCTCCAGGCAAGAATACTGGAGTGGGTTGCTGTTCCCTTCTCCAGGGGATCTTCCCAGATCTCCCACACTGCAGTCAGATTCTTAACCATCTGAGCCACTATTAATGCACAGTTGATCAAAATGGCACATACTATAAATATTGGTAAGTGATTATTAAACATGAAAGTAACATTTTATGAGAAGTACATCTTTTAATAAGATATATCTTTTTAAACAGTTAGTACATATAGCTGTTTATGAATATTGCTGATTCCTGTGTGTCCTTCCCTTGTGGTCCAATGGTTAAGACTCTAGGCTTCCACTGAAGGGGACATGGGTTCAGTCCCTGGTCAGGAAACTAAGATCCTGTGCAGCAAGGCAAAAAGTAAAAATAAAAAAGAAGAGACACAGCATAATATCAATATTATACTTTTTTTCGGTGATTCTGTGCAGTTTGAAGGCTCTTAGTTCCCCAGTGACTGGGGATTGAACCTTGGCCACCACAGTGAAAGCACCAAGTCCTAACCCCTGGACCACCAGGGAATTCCTGCTATTTTTTTTTTCATACTTATATATGTTAAGTACTAAAAACCTCATTCATATAAACAAGTAGATGGATCTGAAAGGAGTTTTGTTATAGCATTGTAACTTGATTGTAACTTCCCTGCACGTGGCAGGGATTGAATCTGTGTCCCCTGCATTAGCAGGCAGATTCTTTACCACTGAGCCCCCAGGGAAGCCCCAGAGTTTGTGTTCTTAACAATTTATTATCCTTTTCTTACAGCAGCATCCCACTTACATGAAATGATGAAGATAAGGCTTTTTCAGATAACTAGGTGTTAATCATTTAAAACTTAAATAACTAATAATTTTATGTATTTTTTTCTAAAATTTGCATACCTTTTCTAAATCTCTAGAATTATGAGGGGTTGTTTGTTTGTTTTGGTGACTTTCATTTATATGCTAGCAAGGTGATTTTGGTTGGGCCCTTAGATAGCTTCAGATACAAACTGGTTGCCAGGTAAACCAAATCAGGTAATTAGAAGGTTGAAACTTTCAGCCCTATCCTGACCTTCTCCCCTGGAGAAGAAAATGGCAACCCACTCCCATATTCTTGCCTGGAAAATCCCATGGATGGAGGAGCCTGGTGGGCTACAGTCCATGGGGTAGCAAAGAGTCAGACACGACTGAGCAACTTCACTTTCTTTCTGAACTCCTTGGCTTATGAGTCAATCAAGCATCACAATGTATCAATAATAGAACCTCACAAAACCTCTAAGTAATAGAGTTAAGAGACCTTCCAGATTGATGAAGACAGCCATGCATCCGTATGCTGATGCACCCCAAACTCCACTGGGGTGAAGCTTCTGCATTGAGGTCCTTCTAAACCTCACCCTGTGCACTTCTTCATCTGGCTATTCCTTAATAATATCCTTTGTAGTAATAAGCAAAGTGTTTCTCTGAGTTCTGTGACCAGTGATAGGAACTCGGGGAAGGTCAAGGAGGTTGAATGAAGCCTATTTTCTACAAACAAGAAACAAGGGGCACAGAAAGGACTTGCAGCTGGAGAGCCCTACAGGGTCCTGCTCTTTCACCACTACTTGTGACTGATGCCTGAATTGGGAAGTCATGCGGGACTGAGCCCTTGACCTGTGCAGTATGTGCTAACTGCGTAATTAGTGTCAGGACTGCAATTAAATTGTAGGACACATAGTGTACAAAGATGAAAAACTGGTTGGTTTGTGGGGGAACCGCTAACATTTGGAGTCAGATGTGTTGCAGCAATCAGCTTATTTATTTTTGTAGCTTTTATTCTTTTGGGCTGTGCTGGTACTTCGCTCCTGTGAGGGCTTTTCTCTGGCTGTGGTGAGTGGGGGCTACTCTCTCGTTGTGGCGCACAGGCTTCTCGTGGTGGTGACTTCTGTTGTGGAGCATGGGCCCTAGGGCACACGGGCTTCAATATTTGTGGCATATATGGGAGCAGTAGTTGCAGCCTCCTGGTTCTAGAGCACAGGCTCAATAGTTGTGGCACATGCGCTTCATCGCTCCACAGCACGTGGGATCTTCCCGGATTAGGAACTGATTGTTTTATTCACTCAATTTGTTGAAAAATAATTGGTATACATCACTGTGTAAGTTTAAGGCATATAGTAGGATGGTTTGACTTATGTTTATTGTGAAACGATTGACAGGTTCTACTAACACCTGATAATTCTTTTTTTTTTTTCCTAAACTTAAAAATTTTTATTTTGTATTGAGATATAGCCAGTTAACAATGTTGTAGTAGTTTCAGGCAAACTGCAAAGGGGCTCAGCCATACATATACATGTATCTATTTTTCCCCAAACCTAATAATTCTTAAATCTCAGTTCATACTTCATCTGATTCAGTACCTTGAAGTCATAACCAAGGAAACATGGATAGCTTTGTCTAACACTTTTGACTATTTATAACAACCTACCAGTAGTATCGGATCTTTATTCTTGGGTACTTTAGTCAATGGCTTCTTTTGTTACTTTAGAATTGTGGTTGTTGTTTTTGTAGTTTGTTTTGAACAATAAAATCTTCAAAATTTTAGAACAATTAATTTATGTTTAGTTACATTTGGCAATTATTATTTATTCATAAGTGATACATGTTTATCAAGCACCTTCCACATGCCACACTTTTTTTTTTCTTTTTTAAGTAACTGATGGAAACACAAAGGCCCCAGAGTAACCAAAGCAATTTTTAAAAGAAAGGCTTGGGCAGGGACTCAATCATGTCTGACTAACTACCTAACAGAATACTAGTTGCCAGGGGCTGGGAGAGGGAATTGGGAGTTGTTTAATGGGTTTCAATTTGGAATGATGGAGAAATTCTATAGATGGATGATGGGGATGGTTGCACAACAATATTAATGTACTTCATGCCACTGAACTATTAATATACACTTAAAAATGGTAAATATTGGACTTCCCTCATAGTTCAGTGGTTAAGCTTCTGTGCTTGCACTGCAAAAGGCATAGATTTGATCTCTGGTCAGGAAAGTTCCACATGCTTCATGGTGTGGCAAAAAAAATTACCCAAATCAAATAAATGGTAATTTTGTGTATATTTCACCACAATTTCAAACATTTCAAGAGATTTTTTTTAGAAATTAATAAATGATTTGTATAGGATTCCTGGATTTAGAGTTTTTGCCTTGCCTGCTGGTGGTGCATTAATAAAATTGAATTCTCATATCCAGCTCCAGTTCCTTCTCCAAATTTTCCTGTTTCATCATTCTCCTGGTCTTCTACTCTCTCAAAGCCTGATCATCATCCTTGGCTCTATTCATTCCCACCCTTCCCACATTTGGACAATCACCAAATCTTGACCCTTTCAAGCTGTCAGTTGCATCTGTTCCTTCCCACAGCCAATATTGTAGCTTACTCTTTGTCATCTCATTTTCTCAACATACCTAATCTTAGCTTCCTCCACTAGATTCTAAGTGCCACTGAGATACAGGACATGTTATACATTTTCAGGATGAGTTTTAAGTCAAATGGACCTAAAATCCTAATTTGACTATTACACTCTAAATTTTGGAAATTTACTTATCCTCTCTGTCAACTTTTTTTTCAGCTGAAAAAAGAGAAATAACTAAGATTATCTATTTGATAAGTATGTACAGTTGTGCCTATTTTGGACCAAGTACTGTTTTGAGTGAAAAAGAAACATAGAGGTCCTCTGTTATGGCTCAACTATTCCACCAGGTGTGGATGTCTAACATGAAATAAATGACTGGGAAGTTATTGGGGACTTCCCTGGTGGTCCAGTGGCTAAGACTCTGTGTTCCCAGTGTAGGGTGCCCAGGTTTGATCTCTGGCTGGGGAACTAGATCCCACATATCCCAATTAAAAATTTCCCGCATGTTGCAACTAAGACCCAGAGCAGCCAAATAAATAAATAAATGTTAAAAGAAGCAGCAGCACAGGGAACAACCTAGACTTGTGACCAATGTCTAACTGAGAGGAAGGGGGGGTGGGCAGACTTGTAGGAGCCCTTAACCTATGTGGTCTGACATAATCTCCAGGTAGATCTTGTCAAAGTTACCTTGAACTGTAGGACACCCAGTTGGTGTCTTGAGCATTGCTTGATGGTGTGGAGAAATACCCACCTGACACATTGCAAAGGGTAATCAGAATCCTTAATTATGTTTAGTTTTGTAAATTGCCAAACTGTCTTCCAGAATGGCTATAACATTTGCCTTTCCATCAACAATGAATGAGAGTTTCTGCTTCTCATCCCATCAGCATTTGGTGTTGTCAGTGTTTTGAGTTTAGGCCTCTCTAATAAGTGTATTGAGGGATTTCCTAAAGACATAATGTTGAACATCTTTTCATATGTCTATTTTATATATATATATATGATTTCTATTTTATTTTTTTACTTTTGGCCACACTACATGGAATGTGGGGTCTTAATTCCCTGATCAGGGATCAAACCTGCACCCCCTGCCATGGAAAGTCCGCGTCTGAGCCACAGAACTGCCGGGGAAGCCCTTCGTGTGTTTATTGGCCATCCATATGTTCTCTTTGTTGTTGTCTAGCCACTGAGTCGCAGCTCACTCTTTTGCAACCTCGTGAACAGTATGTCGCCCACCAGGCTCCTCTGTCGAAGGGACTTCCCAGGCAAGAATACTGAAGTAGGTTGCCATTTCCTTCTCCAGGGGATCTTCTTCACACAGGGATTGATCCTGTGTCTCCTGCATTATTAGGCAGATTCTTTACCACTGAACCACCAAGGAAGCAATATTTTCTTTGGCAAGGTGTCTACTTAGGTCTTTTGCTCATTTTTAAATCAGCTTGTTAATTTTCTGGCTGAATTTTTCATTGTATATTTTGGATAAAAGTCCTTTATCCTATATGGCTGGTATTTTCTCCCAGCTTGTGGCTTGTCTACTTGTTCTCTTGAATTGCACACATTTTTTAACTGATGTCAAAATTTTCACCAAATGCTTAAGTGTTTGTAATGGATCTAATTTGCTATGTATTATAAATATTGATGTTTAAAAATAATATTTACACTACTTTTTAAAAAGTATTCAGTGTGGCACTTACCTGGTGGTCCAGTGGTTAAGAGTTTGTGCTTCCACTACAGGGGTCACAGGTTCAATCCCTGGTCGGGGAACTAACATACTGTGCAGTACTACCAAGAAATAAAATTTTTAAAAAGTATTTAATGAAATTTAATACTATAGCTAACTGATACAATAGTCATTTTAAAAAGACATGAAGTGGGAATGTAAATTGGTACAGCCACTATGGAGAACAGTATGGAGATTCCTTAACAAACTAGAAATAAAACTACCATATGAACCAGCAATCCCGCTACTGAGATATACCCTGAGAAAACCACAATTCTAAAAGACACATGTACCCCAGTGTTCACTGCAGTATATTTACAAAGCCGGAACAAGGAAGCAACCTAGATGTCCACTGACAGGTGAATGGATAAAGAAGCTGTGGTTGAATATGACTCAGCCATAGAAATGAATGCATTTGAGTCAGTTCTAATGAGGTGGATGAACTTAGAGCCTATTGTACAGAGTGAAGTCAGAAAGAGAAGTCGTATATTAATGCATATATATGGAATCTAGAAAAATAGTCCTGAGAAACCTATTTACAGAGAAGAAATGGAGACACAGACGTGGAAAACTAGTGGACAGACTAGTGGGCACAGTGGGAGAAGGAGAGGGCAGGTCCAATTGAGAAAGTGACATTACATGTATACATTCCGATGTGTAAAATAGGTAACTAATAAGAAGCTGCTATAAAACAGGGAGCCCCCTGGTGCTCTGTGACGGCCTAGAGGGGTGGAATGGGATTGGGAGAGGCTCAAGAGAGAGGGGATATATATATATACGATTATGACTGATTCACGTTGATGTACGGCAGAGACCACCAAAACATTGCAATTATCCTGCAATTAAAAAAAAAGATGAAAAAGCTCCATATGAAGTAAGAAATTTTATATTACTCCTCCTTTATCCAGTATTTTCATTCTACTTATAAAATTTTTTCCAAATGACATTTATGTTCACACATCTTCTAGTGATCACCTGATCATACTTCTCTCTAAACAACTATATATGTTAAAGAAAATAATGTCATTTCCTCGGATTATAAGGCTCTAAGTGTTAATGTTTTCCTTCTATATGACTGTTTTCAACAGTTACTGAAAGTGTGTTAGTCGCTCAGTCGTGTCCGACTCTTTATGACCCCATGGACTGTAGCCCACCAGGCTCCTCTGTCCATGGAATTCTCCAGGCAAGAATACTGGAGTGGGTTGCTGTTCCCTTCTCCAGGGGATCTTCCCAGATCTCCCACACTGCAGTCAGATTCTTAACCATCTGAGCCACTATTAATGCACAGTTGATCAAAATGGCACATACTATAAATATTGGTAAGTGATTATTAAACATGAAAGTAACATTTTATGAGAAGTACATGTTTTAATAAGATATATCTTTTTAAACAGTTAGTACATATAGCTGTTTATGAATATTGCTGATTCCTGTGTGTCCTTCCCTTGTGGTCCAATGGTTAAGACTCTAGGCTTCCACTGAAGGGGACATGGGTTCAGTCCCTGGTCAGGAAACTAAGATCCTGTGCAGCAAGGCAAAAAGTAAAAATAAAAAAGAAGAGACACAGCATAATATCAATATTATACTTTTTTTCGGTGATTCTGTGCAGTTTGAAGGCTCTTAGTTCCCCAGTGACTGGGGATTGAACCTTGGCCACCACAGTGAAAGCACCAAGTCCTAACCCCTGGACCACCAGGGAATTCCTGCTATTTTTTTTTTCATACTTATATATGTTAAGTACTAAAAACCTCATTCATATAAACAAGTAGATGGATCTGAAAGGAGTTTTGTTATAGCATTGTAACTTGATTGTAACTTCCCTGCACGTGGCAGGGATTGAATCTGTGTCCCCTGCATTAGCAGGCAGATTCTTTACCACTGAGCCCCCAGGGAAGCCCCAGAGTTTGTGTTCTTAACAATTTATTATCCTTTTCTTACAGCAGCATCCCACTTACATGAAATGATGAAGATAAGGCTTTTTCAGATAACTAGGTGTTAATCATTTAAAACTTAAATAACTAATAATTTTATGTATTTTTTTCTAAAATTTGCATACCTTTTCTAAATCTCTAGAATTATGAGGGGTTGTTTGTTTGTTTTGGTGACTTTCATTTATATGCTAGCAAGGTGATTTTGGTTGGGCCCTTAGATAGCTTCAGATACAAACTGGTTGCCAGGTAAACCAAATCAGGTAATTAGAAGGTTGAAACTTTCAGCCCTATCCTGACCTTCTCCCCTGGAGAAGAAAATGGCAACCCACTCCCATATTCTTGCCTGGAAAATCCCATGGATGGAGGAGCCTGGTGGGCTACAGTCCATGGGGTAGCAAAGAGTCAGACACGACTGAGCAACTTCACTTTCTTTCTGAACTCCTTGGCTTATGAGTCAATCAAGCATCACAATGTATCAATAATAGAACCTCACAAAACCTCTAAGTAATAGAGTTAAGAGACCTTCCAGATTGATGAAGACAGCCATGCATCCGTATGCTGATGCACCCCAAACTCCACTGGGGTGAAGCTTCTGCATTGAGGTCCTTCTAAACCTCACCCTGTGCACTTCTTCATCTGGCTATTCCTTAATAATATCCTTTGTAGTAATAAGCAAAGTGTTTCTCTGAGTTCTGTGACCAGTGATAGGAACTCGGGGAAGGTCAAGGAGGTTGAATGAAGCCTATTTTCTACAAACAAGAAACAAGGGGCACAGAAAGGACTTGCAGCTGGAGAGCCCTACAGGGTCCTGCTCTTTCACCACTACTTGTGACTGATGCCTGAATTGGGAAGTCATGCGGGACTGAGCCCTTGACCTGTGCAGTATGTGCTAACTGCGTAATTAGTGTCAGGACTGCAATTAAATTGTAGGACACATAGTGTACAAAGATGAAAAACTGGTTGGTTTGTGGGGGAACCGCTAACATTTGGAGTCAGATGTGTTGCAGCAATCAGCTTATTTATTTTTGTAGCTTTTATTCTTTTGGGCTGTGCTGGTACTTCGCTCCTGTGAGGGCTTTTCTCTGGCTGTGGTGAGTGGGGGCTACTCTCTCGTTGTGGCGCACAGGCTTCTTGTTGTGGTGACTTCTGTTGTGGAGCATGGGCCCTAGGGCACACGGGCTTCAATATTTGTGGCATATATGGGAGCAGTAGTTGCAGCCTCCTGGTTCTAGAGCACAGGCTCAATAGTTGTGGCACATGCGCTTCATCGCTCCACAGCACGTGGGATCTTCCCGGATTAGGAACTGATTGTTTTATTCACTCAATTTGTTGAAAAATAATTGGTATACATCACTGTGTAAGTTTAAGGCATATAGTAGGATGGTTTGACTTATGTTTATTGTGAAACGATTGACAGGTTCTACTAACACCTGATAATTCTTTTTTTTTTTTCCTAAACTTAAAAATTTTTATTTTGTATTGAGATATAGCCAGTTAACAATGTTGTAGTAGTTTCAGGCAAACTGCAAAGGGGCTCAGCCATACATATACATGTATCTATTTTTCCCCAAACCTAATAATTCTTAAATCTCAGTTCATACTTCATCTGATTCAGTACCTTGAAGTCATAACCAAGGAAACATGGATAGCTTTGTCTAACACTTTTGACTATTTATAACAACCTACCAGTAGTATCGGATCTTTATTCTTGGGTACTTTAGTCAATGGCTTCTTTTGTTACTTTAGAATTGTGGTTGTTGTTTTTGTAGTTTGTTTTGAACAATAAAATCTTCAAAATTTTAGAACAATTAATTTATGTTTAGTTACATTTGGCAATTATTATTTATTCATAAGTGATACATGTTTATCAAGCACCTTCCACATGCCACACTTTTTTTTTTCTTTTTTAAGTAACTGATGGAAACACAAAGGCCCCAGAGTAACCAAAGCAATTTTTAAAAGAAAGAATGAAGTTGGAAGACCTAACCTACATGATTTCAAAACCTACTATAAAGCTGCAGTAAACAAGGTAGTTTGGTACTGGCTAAAAGATAAAGATCAATGGAACACAGTAGATTTATACATGATGGGTCAGTTGATTTTTGAGAAAGATGCTAAAGCAATTCAACAGGGAAATAAGTCTTTTCAACAAATGGTGCTAGATCAAATAGCCACATTAAAAAAAAGAAGAAAGAAAATCAACTCTACCTTACACCATAGGCAAAAATTTACCCAAAATGGATCACAAACCTAAGTATCAATTCTCAAATTATAAAACTTTTAGAAAACATAAGAGTCATTTCAATTTTAAAGATGGAAGTGTTTAGAACAAAAAAAGCACAAATCATCAGCAAAACAAAAATTTGGTAACTTGGACTTCATTAAGCCATTCCAGTGTTCTTGCCTGGAGAATCCCAGGGACGGGGGAGCCTGGTGGGCTGCCGTCTATGGGGTCACACAGAGTCGGACACGACTGAAGCGACCTTAGCAGCAGGACTTCATTAAGATAAAAAGTATTTGAAAGACACCATTAGCAAAATTAAAAGGCAGGAAACAGACTGAAAATCCTTGCAATAGGTGTTTCAAAGGATTTCTATCCAGACCATGTAAAACAAAAATCTTCCAACTCAATAAGACAACCACCCACATCAATAAGTGAGCAAAAGATTTGAAGTTAACGTCACAACAGAAGGTATCTGAATGCTGCTAAGTACCTGAAATGATGTTCAACATCATCAGTCATAAGGGAAGTGTAAATTAAACCCACAGTGAGGTACTACTGCACACCCTTTAGAATGACTAAAATTTAAAAAAAAAATCCTCATACTAAGTGTTGATGAGTTTATGGGGCAACTGGAACTCTCAGACTTTGCTGCTGTGAATTTAAAATATTAGTCACCTTGCAAAACAGTTTGGTTGTTTCTTAAATATATGGAATCTAAAAAGAAATACAAGTGAACTTAGGAAACAGACTCACAGAGAACCAACTTAAGCTTGGGGTCGGGGTAAGAATGGGGGAAGGAACAGTTAAGGAGCTTGGCATGGACGTATACACACTGCTACATTTAAGATGGATAACCACTAAGGACCTACTTTATAGCACAAGGAACTCTGCTCAATGTTCTGTGGCAGCCCGGATGGGAGGGGAGTTTGGGGGACAGTGGATACATGTATATGTATGGCTGAGTCCCTTCAATGTTCACCTGAAAGGAACACAACACTGTTAATAGTCTATATTCCAATACATAATAAAAGGTTTGAATACTTAAAAAAACAAAAACTCCACCTTCAAACTTCCTACTTCAACAGTTTCTAGGCTAGACTAAATAATTAAAGTGTCACAATGAGATATCAAATAGTATGGAGAATGGAAAATGTCCTTGGATTTTGGCAATTAGGATAACTTTGAGCATGCAAGGTTTTGAGTAAGGATGACTCTGACAACACTGTGAAGAATGAATTGGAACCTGAGACTATTTGGTATATTACCATCGAAGGTGACTTTGGAGTTATAGCTGTACCCTTGGGTTTAAATGCCATTAAATTCCTAATGTTTCATCTTGGCATTCCAGGCACTTATGTGGTCCAATTCCTATCCAGTCGTTACTCCCCCGTAAGTGTATTTCCTGGCCGCCGTCGGCCAGACTACCCTCTACTGAGCTTGATCTTCCTTGCTTCTATGGATACTCAGGCTGCTTTCTGTTTATAAAACTGCCCAGTTCATGAATACTTGCACAAACTTTACTGCCTTTTTTAGCCTTCTCTTAGCTCCCCAACGCCATAAATCTTCTCTAGGTTAACAGTAGCTTTTGAAAGGTGAGACCGATTCTGACTCATTTTCACACCCACCAGCTTCTTCCACCTCTTCCTCCCCGTCAGAGTGCATTGGCAGAATGGAAGTACTCAAATAGAGGTCACGTATCAACACGGCGCTACAGGTACAGCAGCTCTTTTAATGCTAAAATGCCTTTTTTTTTTTTTTAAACAGTCCACTAAAATGTTATCTCGACCTTACTGTTGAATAAATTTAGGTTCCAATAACAAGACCTCCGGTCAAACACTACAACCTGGCGGACGACTTTGCATCGGTATCACATGAATGAATGCGGTCCTATCAGAGAATACTAGAACTGAACCCGAGACTCCACAGGAATCAAGAGTCACGAATTTGCAAGCACACAGCCCTCCGAACGCCTTCCCGCTCAGCTTCCGAAAGAAGAAACCCGGGCCGCAGTCCAGCATACATATCAAACCAACAACCACCTCCCCTGGCCACCAAATCCCCAGTGTTTAAGTCTCCTAAGAGCTGAGCAGTGGAGGCCAGCGCCGCGACCGCAGTGTGCGCGGACCTCGCGGAACTAGGAAGAAGAATCTCGAGCCCACCTGGGCGTCTCTGATTGGCCGTCAGCTAAGCTTGGAATTCTGGGGCTTGTTGCGTCATATCCGCCGGGGGCGCCATCTTGCTCCCAGGGGCAGTTGGCGGAAGAGAGCGCGCTCCCAGGCCACCGGCTCGGTGTCTGCTTGGAGTTCTCGAGGCCCGCGATTCGCCTTCTGCTCTCGACCAGGGGTCCGATTCTTACGTCCCGGTTGCCCTCCCTCACCCAGCTGAGGGACAGCGAGGCGGCCCCCTCTTCGACGGCGTTCCATGGAGTAGGGTCCCGGACCGTTGTCCCGAAGAGCGAGATCGAGCTTGGCCGCCTCCCCCTCCCTTCTCCCTCCCTCCTTCCTTCCGCCGCAACATGGCTAACAACAGCCCCGCGCTGACAGGCAACTCGCAGCCGCAGCACCAGGCGGCAGCGGCCGCAGCCCAGCAGCAGCAGCAGTGCGGCAGCGGCGGCACCACCAAGCCGGCAGTCTCGGGCAAGCAGGGCAATGTGCTGCCGCTGTGGGGCAACGAAAAGACTATGAACCTCAACCCCATGATCTTGACCAATATCCTGTCGTCGCCTTACTTTAAAGTGCAGCTGTACGAGCTCAAGACCTACCACGAGGTGGTGGACGAGATCTACTTTAAGGTACGAAGCGACTAGACTTGGCGGGGTGGGGGAGATGTTAAGTTCCGAGGAAGGGGTATGGAGGAAACGGGCGGAGGCGGCCGTCCAGGTCTGATGATCTGTAAATGAGGAAAGGTTGAACGGAGGGGGAGCTGTGGCTTGTAGTTCGCCAGGGAGGGGTCAAACTGGGGCCGCCCTCATTTCCTTTTCAGATTTTTAGGGCCGGGAGAGCCCGCCGCCATTGAGCTCTCTCTTCCCCCAACCTCCTGCCCGCCCCTGGGGGGAGTTGGGACGGGAGGACTGGGGGAGAGGAGAAACGAGTAACTGAAGCCTCTCCAGTTTACAGTTTAAATTTCTTTCTTTTGACGTGGATCTGCTCAGCGCCAACTTGTTGGTGCTTCTCCCGCTCACCCCGGGCCAGTTCGTGTATTGACTTCAATGTTGGCCTCGTGTTGTTGGTATTCACTATCCGATCCGGACAGGGAAATGGGCAGTGTGTGTGTCGGGTGGGGTGGGAGGGTCGAGGGTGGAGAGGTGCAAGTGGAAAAGATGTACCAAAGGCCTGGAAATTTTAGCAGTAGGAGGTCAGGAGTGAGTGGTTTCAGTCACCTGTGCGTTGGGCTTATTTAGAATTATCTGGGCCCTGGGCTTCTGCGGCAGGGTCGGTGCTGGCTTGGCTGTGCTGGGGAGCTCACCTGGCGCCTCCTCACTGCACTCTTGTCTCAGTTCTTGTTTCGTTAGCAGGATTGACTCAGTCTTGCAGCGAGGCTCGGAGCAGCCCAGGGTCGCAGGTAGAGGTATGCATTATTAATCATGCTCAATCGCCATAAATGCATTTCCCTGGTTAAATGAACGGCTACTTAGATTTTTTTTTTTTTTTTTTTGACCATTGGTTTTGGTCTTTTCCTCATGAATTTGGTAGGCTTTCTCCATTTACCTAAAAATTATGTAGTTTTTAAAAATTATCTTCCAGGCCTCCTAAGATAAACTTACACTATTAAAGAATATCAGTAAATCTTAAAGGTCTTTAAATACTTAAACTAAGACATCTGACATAATACGTTTATGTCTGTATTGACTCCTAAAAACCACTTGACAGACCACATAAAGTATCTTCCCTGACCTGAACATATCTGTAGAGGTGATAAGAGAGAAAAATTTCTTTATTCGCCTTCAGGTTATGTTTTGTCCACCTTTTCCCCTAATAAGTGAATAGCTTATTAAAGGATTTTGAGATACTAGTTGGTTTTGATAGGAGATCTTATTTTGAGAATATAGTTCAACTTTGGGTATATAAAGTAAACTGAAATTTTGGTGTACTCTTAATAAAGTATTGTAAGTAATTGTAATACTGTGAGCTAGATTTTTTTTTTTTTTTTAAGGTAAGGCCTTTTTCAGTGTGGTTACAATGTGGTGAATATTTAACCCTTATTCAATTGAGATCGGGTTCCTGCTCTTTGTGGCAGGTTCTATTTAATAACCTAGGCAAATGTTAATAGGATTGAGGGAAAAGCTTATTTTCAAATTTTACATACTGTGTCTTGAAACACTTAAGATTCTACTACAAATTATTTAAAATTAGTTATAAAATTGAAGACTCGGGTTTTGTTATCCAGACCAAATACTCGTTGAAATACATAGGCTTCCTATTTTGTAAGTCGATTTTGTATGGCATCCACCCCTTTGGTTAGCCTTTAAGGAATTGAAACATCTCTTCACAGCAAGGTGGGGGAAGGAAATAAAACTCTAAAGCAGTGCAGCTTAGTCCACTGAGCAAAATAGTGTAATGTTTACATTTAAATGCATGCTTTTCTGTCTGAGTCACTGACAAGGACTATTTCATGTAATAATGGATGGTTGGAAATAAAATTTTAGAAATACGTAGTAAAAGAACAGGATTTCAAAACCATTTGGTTTTGTTTCAAGTTAAGAAACTAATATGGATCTTATTTTTCCAAAACACCGTTGTTATATCTGTTGTACAGCTAATCTTTCTTTGATGTTTTTAGGTGAAATATATTGTTTTTATAGGGTGCCCCACTTTAGCAAAGATCTGTATCTTTGAATATACTTGACAATGCAAGTTATACTTACTGTTTTTGACCCAGTTTATATTTGGGGGGAAAATTGAATTGGTTTATATAATCAGGCTGAAAATATACAGGAACTAGAATAATCTATGTGTAGATATGGCCTTTGTAATTTCATCTTTAGTCAGAAATGAACATAATGGTTGATCATGGTTTAAAAAAAATGTGTAAATATAAAGTTTCATGATTTTGCTTCAGAAGTAATTTGTTACTACTTTAGCATACTTCGTTTTTTTTTTTATCTTATAATGTGTAATTTTAAATCACCAAGAAATTGAAATATTAAGGGTATTTTAAAGTTTTTTAATATAAATACTTAATAATACTTTCTGCTTTAAGTTGGGGCTTTAAATCCATTTTAAAATGAGGGTTTTTATTTTTTAAATAATAATACAAAATTGATTATCAATTTTTAAGTGTGTGAGTCTAGAAATTTCATATCTCCACCTGTATCTGCTCCCTACAGAGCTAGTTTAATGGAATTTCTGCTGTGTAAAGTTGTTGAGGTTTTGTTAAACCCTAGGTTGTTTTATTGGTGCTATTTAAAATATCTAAGCAGTTTCCAGAGATGGTTTACATACTTTAAAATGTATGTAAACAAAATATATACATCATGTCAAAATGCCCAACTTCCAAACTTTTGAAAGAGCTGCTCTGTTATGGATTGGGGTTTACTTGAATCATTTTTTTAAAATTCAAAGCATGAATGTTTGTTGTGTTTCTCTTTTCTATTTTCAGGTCACGCATGTTGAACCATGGGAGAAAGGAAGCAGGAAAACAGCTGGCCAAACGGGGATGTGCGGAGGGGTAAGTAGAAGTACGTGCATTTTTCAGTTTTTCTGTGTCTAATAACTAAGTTTATATTTGGAAAACTAAAAGTTTGTCAATTACACATCAAGTTACAATTAGTTTGTGTTTTTTAAAAATCTAAAGTCAAGTGTTCCCTGGGGTTAGAAAAGCTTTTTTTTTTAATGGTCTGTTCTTGGTTCTGGATTGTATCTTGTATTACTACCTAATAGGATTAATCAATTGGTATTAAGTATCTCTGTTAATTACTTTACCACTGTCTTAATTCTTCTCTTAAAGGTTCGAGGTGTTGGAACAGGAGGAATTGTTTCTACAGCTTTTTGCCTGTTATACAAATTATTTACTCTGAAATTAACTCGCAAGCAAGTGATGGGTCTTATAACACACACCGACTCGCCATATATTAGAGCCCTTGGATTTATGTATATAAGGTGAGCATACGTTTCTCTACATTTTCAGTAAATATCTTATTTTAATTGACTTAAGGTTAATCAGTCTTTTGTGATTCTAGGTACACACAGCCCCCTACAGATCTGTGGGACTGGTTTGAATCCTTCCTTGATGATGAAGAGGTATGTCAACAAGGGTAATAATTAATTTTCTTCTGATTATTCTTTTAAAATATTTTTTATTGATTGATGATTTAACATCTTTCAGAATTCTCTGTACCTAAATTTATTTCACTCACACACTTTTGGAATTAATGTCCTGTTACTAAAATTAGGGTGGATTTTATATGTCTTAGGTAAAATTTTTTAAGTCTTATTTTCACATTTTTTAATTGTTTAGATTTATTTTGCTAACTGTTTTCTCTTTCTAGTTGTGTTCTGTGTATTGATCTTGACTTGTACAGTTGATAATGACTTTTTAGTTGGCCATGCTCAAGATTGAGGTGGTAAGACATGCACATAGAAATAGTAATTATTGCTTTTTTATATATATATTCTGGGACTTTTCAGTTTTTTACCCTGTAATTTCCTCCAAATAGGAATATTTCCATTTGTATAGAAGTGCAGCATTTTAGAGCTGAGTGGAATTTAAATAGGGTAAGGGTTTAGATAACTTGTTCAAGATGATCAGACTATTTCAGTCCCAGCTTTCTAACTCTTACTATACATGTTTACAGAAAGAAACCTCTCTTTAGTAGTTCAGAATTTTTTTTTAAATGTAAAGCTTAGCATTCAGGCTTAAGGTTGAACTTGTTACCTACGTTCAGAAAGTACTTTGAAATACATTACTGTGTCAGATTTAAATCATACATGTATTAAAGTCCAAGATCACAGAAGGATCTTAATAATGATCATTGTTGTCCATATATCTATCCCCACCATTACACTGTAAGGTTCATAAAGAAAACTGAGTGGTGTTTTAGTAGTCCTATTTAAAATGTATCCAAATAATTGGTTGTATTAAAGGATAATCCTAATGGAAATCTTTCTGGTGTGTTTTTCTTACTACACACACAACTAAAAAAATCTCACTGACAGACATGGAGAATTTTTCTCTGCACTTTTCTTTTGTAAACAGGCTATTTACAGTCTGTTTATTATCTCAGAAGAGGCCAAAAGTGTGTTAGATGATAAATCACAGCCTTTAAAGTTTTTTCTTTTTAGATAAGATTTTTCAGGCTAGGGCGCTTCTCCTTTCTATATTTAAAAAGCATGTCCTGCTTCATAATTGGTATTAGGTTTGTTTCTGAATGCTTCTGTTTAAATCTGTTTTTTATTGTATTTACAAACCTGAGGCTTTCTATTTAAGCTAACTTATTGTTTTCTTCCTTAGATATCTGCAGCGATTATATTTGGAAATACTGTATATCTGAACACTTAAATGTGTGTGAGTGCAAGCAGTTTTACCTTTAGCTCTTGTTTTCCTGTTTAGATAACAAATCTCACTTTCCTTGTGTGCTTGCACTATAGGTTTGGGACTGACAATAGCTGACTAACATGTCCTGAGCTGTGAGAGGGCATAGCAAGAAGGCCTTCATGCGGTAATGACCCTTTTCAGAGACAATGGTCATCATGGATTATGCGTTTCCAATTACTTGTTTATTTATTTTCTACGTAACTCTAAATTAGAAACCTCACTGCTTCATGGCAGTTGGTTTGCTATTGCTTCCAGTTTTATTAGGGCTTCATTTTATATTAGAGCTGTTAAAAGATAATCTTTAGACAGGAACTATTTAAAGTAGTTCATATGTAGCTAGGTTACACCGCTAGGAACAATGTATGCAAACGTGTCCATAGAAATAAAATGTTTAGTTAGTAGGTATGTGGAATGTAAGTTTGATTGTTCCAAATAGTCTAGTAATGTAAGGGGGTGTTTCATATTCTTTTTTAACTGAGAGAGGTCACTTCTCTTTCTGTCCATGAGGTTGCAGGGTTTGTTCTCACCTGCATGCACACACTGAGCCCAGATATTTCTGTGTATCATTCATTACCAGATTAGAAAGGTACACAAATTGAAATTTTTCTGTTAGAATTTTTTTGTATTTGAGATTCCAAAGATGGTTATTTTTTTATAGTATTCTTGTATTTATTGAGATAAATTTTTTGACGGCCAGGATATCTTTTGTGTTTCTGTAGGACCTAGATGTGAAGGCTGGTGGAGGCTGCGTAATGACCATTGGTGAAATGCTGCGATCTTTTCTCACAAAACTGGAGTGGTTTTCTACTTTGTTTCCAAGAATTCCTGTTCCAGTTCAGAAAAATATTGATCAACAGATTAAAACCAGGCCAAGGAAAATCAAGAAGGATGGAAAGGAAGGCACTGAGGAAATAGACAGACATCCTGAGCGCAGACGCTCAAGGTAATATAACCCTTGAGTTACTGCAGCTTTAAAATGTGCTTTACGCAAAAGTTCTTGGAAATTAGTATCACATTCTTACGTATAATTTGTCATCTTTCCCCCATTTTCTACCCTTAAGGGCATGTTCAACAAATTATGCATTTGTAAATGAGAACAAGCAGATATTTTGCTTAAATCATTCTTGATGTGTAACACTTACATTTTATTCAAGTTTTTTTCTCCCCTTCCTCCTTTTTCCTGAATATTAGGTCTCCAAGGAGATCACTGAGTCCACGAAGGTCCCCAAGAAGATCCAGAAGTAGAAGCCATCATCGAGAAGGCCACGGGTCTTCTAGTTTTGACCGAGAATTAGAAAGAGAGAAAGAACGCCAGCGACTAGAGCGTGAAGCCAAAGAAAGGGAGAAAGAACGGCGAAGGTCCCGGAGCATTGATCGGGGGCTAGAACGCAGACATAGCAGGAGTAGGGAAAGACATAGAAGCCGTAGTCGGAGTCGTGATAGGAAAGGGGACAGAAGGGACAGGGATCGGGAGAGAGAGAAAGAAAACGAGAGAGGCAGAAGACGAGACCGAGACTATGACAAGGAAAGAGGTAATGACCGAGAAAAGGAGCGATCGCGAGAACGGTCCAAGGAGCGGAGAAGTAGGGGCGAGGTAGAAGAAAAGAAACATAAAGAAGACAAAGATGATAGGCGCCACAGAGATGACAAAAAAGATTCCAAGAAAGAGAGAAAGCATAGCAGAAGCAGAAGCAGAGAAAGAAAGCATAGGAGTAGCAGTAGGAGCAGAAACGCAGGGAAGCGGAGTCGAAGCAGGAGCAAAGAGAAGCCGAGTAAGCACAAAAGCGACAGCAAAGAAAAGCCAGACAAGCGAAGTAGGAGTGGCAGTCAGGGGAGACCTGACAGTGTTGAGAAAAGAAAGCGAGAACATAGCCCCAGCAAAGAAAAGTCCCGGAAGCGCAGCGGAAGCAAGGACCGCTCCCACAAGCGAGATCACGGCGATAGCAAGGACCAGTCTGACCGACGCGATCGCCGAAGGAGCCAAAGCATAGAAGCAGAGAGCCAAGAGAAGCAGCATAAAGACAGAGAGGAGGCTGTGTGACGGTGCTTGTGTGAACGTGGATCACATTGAATCCTATAAACGTTGGATTAAACCTGCTTTTTTTTCCTCCCAAGTTGAGGTGGTGCAGTAGTTACGCACTCTTCAAGCTCCCTGTAGGCTGCATTTTCATTTCCTCTTTTGTGTAGGGAAGTGCCTTTGTAATCCCGTTTATTGCATTGATGTCTTCACCCGGTTGTTGAGTTTGATACATGATGCACAGATTGTTCTTGCATTTTATTGTTTAACTGTTTTTGAGATGTACAGTCTGTACATATGTCCTGAAAATGTTTTGATTCCTTTGGCATGGTTGCCATGTTGGTTAAATTTGTATAAGGCAATAAACTGCCACTAATTCTATTTTTGTTTTGTAGGTGTGGGATTATGGTTTGTGTTCTGAAGTGAGCATGGCTGTGCTTTTCGTAATAGAATGCTAAAGACTTTGAAAATGGATCTAGGATGTCTATTATAGGAGAATTACATTCTTTCAGTGTACATGAAGGCAGCAGTCTTAGGATTAACATTCTTGCCCACTGTATATTGTCTTGGAAGGCTCTTGTTAATATGTTAAACCTAATAGTCTCTACAGTTAACTTTAGAGAGAATTTATGAGAAGTTAGTTTCTGATGCAGAGGTTTCAATTAGGCTGTGATTTGATCAAAAGTCCTTTTAGCATTCTACCTCAAAGGGACACTGTTAGTATGCCTAAAATTGATTCACTTAGTTTTCCTTTTTTATTTGAAGAAAATACATGACATGTAATCTTTTTTCTTGAATTTTTCAGATTTTAAAGTACTATATTAAAGGAGAAATTAATGTCTAAAGCCTAGCATTCTTGCAGCAACCCTATACTAACGTGAGATTGGGAGAGGGTGGGGCAGGTGAGTAGAGACATGGGTATAAGCCTCAAGCTTCCAAAGTGTTTTTATAAATGGAAAATACTTAAATTATGAAACAGCTTGATATAGTGTCCTTTTTTTAAATTCAAAACTTTTTTTATTGAAAATGAAGATTGCTGTTTGAGTTTTTAAACTAGAAGAGATAAGTATTAAAAGTAATGCTTTGCTGCATTATTTAAGATTATCAGCAAATTATTTGATAGATTGTTCTTATGACTTGTATTCTGATTACAGAGAACGATCATGAGTGTGGAATAAATTACTGGATTAAATCCTTTATCCTGGGTGTTGGCTTCCCCCTTTTGTTAACTTTTTTAAGTATTTTTTTATTGTGGAAATAGATACAATGTTAGTAGAGTCACACTTTGAGCAGAAGGATATCTTAGTGCCCAAATGACAAGTGAATTTTAAATGTGTAGATGGAATTAGACATTCATGATGGCCAGCAATATTTACAGAGTTCTTAATAACATTTCCCTTTATCTTTGGGTGTTACTTGCATCAGTAGGTGGTTTTTTGGTTTGAATAATTAGTTTCACATCAGAGGTCCTTATTGCAGGACTTTGCCATTAGGTTATATATTAGAATCATTTAAAATTTGGACTTGAAATATCTTTTAAAAACAGCTCTTCCAATTCTTACAACAGAGGCTCAAAGTTCAGTCATTGACAGGACTATAAGGGAGTCTTCTAACAGTATTAACTGACCATATTAACATTTGTTTCTCTTCATATTGGCCAGTGAGATGGGCACTCGGATGACACCTTGCAAAAAAAACCATTAAATGGGACAAAGGAGTACATTTGGCAGAGTTGTTCGTATGTGGGCTTAACATTTGTACTTAAGTTCAGAAAAATCTCACTAAATGAAGGAATTCTAAGAAAATTAAGAGTAGAATATTCAATGACCTTTTAAGCTGAGTGACAAGTGAATGAACACTAGATAGGTAGAAATTAGAAAACTTCCTGAATGATGAAAGCCAATAGATTTAAATATTTAGCATACCTAAATGGATGGTGCTACTCCTTTGAATATAGTTAATTTGGTGGTGTATTTTGGTAAAACATGGAAAGAATTTATTTCAAATAGAAGTGAAAGTATCTGCATTTAGTTTCCTGTCATTTTGCTTTTGAGCATTTTGATATAAAGGAGAACATGTAAATAATACTAATTAATGCCAGACATATGCATGACTTAATTTGGAGAATAGCTTTCTAAAAGACTGAAAACAAGCGGCTCTGAAAGACATCTCAGGATTGTTTCTTGCAGTTTTTGAGAAAACTTATTAAAAAGCTTTTGATAGAGCTTAATATAATTAGCCTCCATGCAGTTTTCTCAATTTACTAAAATGATTTCACTTTTCCATGTATTATCTTGCATCTGTTTTCTAATGTTCAGTTTCCAATTAAATCTAATACATGAGCTAGTATGTTATTAGTCTTGAGATTTTAATACAAAATTTATATTGTAGTACCTCCCGATTTATAATCTATTACTTGGGTTTAGTTTCTTACATCCTCTAAGGCAGTACTCCTTAACCTGAATCATAGACTCCTTTTTTGGAATCTAATGAAACCTACAGATGATGTCTAGAAAAATAAAAAGGGTTCTAAAATGTACACCTAATTTCAAAAGAACTAAGTTGTTCCAGGTCTTGTGCAGTTTTTGGTTTTTTTTTTTTTAAGCTGTGTTTGAAAAAACAGTATCATGTAGTTGGTAATGAACAACATATTTGGGACCTGAGAGTGTCACCTCAGTCATGTCTGACTTTATAGCCCACCAGAATCCTTTGTCCATGGGATTCTCCAGGCAAGACTACTGGAGTGGGTTGCCATTTCTTCCTCTGGGGGATCTTCCTGACAGAGATTGAACCCACATCTCTCTCATTGGCAGGCAGGTTCTTTACATCTAGTGCCCCTTGGGAAGCCCAAGAAGAAAGGTTTCCCTAACTGGAAATTGAATCACCCAGGCATTGGTGAATGCACCAAATCCTAACCACTGGAGCACCAGGGAGCATCTGATAGTCTAAAATTCCTTCACCATCTCATTGTGAAATCTTGAACTTTACACATAGTTCTGAGGTGGCATTTTTCACTTTAGGATAATTGGCCATCAGCGTTTGTTACTTTTGGAAACATGGCAACGTGAATACAATGAACTGAAAGATGTTACTGTCATAGCTGACTTAAAATCCATTATTCTGTTTCCCAGAGCACTGATTGTTGAATTTCTGCTTCAGAATAATAATCCACAATGTATTGCACAGGTAACATTACTCAGTATGTGTGTGTGTGCTAGTTGCTCAGTCGTGTCCAACTCTGCAACCCCATGGACTATAACCCACCAGGTTCCTCTGTTCATTGGATTCTCCAGGCAAGAATACTGGAGTAGCTTGCCATTCCCTTTTCCAGGGAATCTTTCAGATCCAGGGATTGAACCCAGGTCTCTTCCACACTGTAGGCAGATTCTTTACTGATTGAGAAGCAGGGTGGTGTCTAAAATGAGTTAAACTTGAATTATTCAACAACTGACCCTCTTGCATTTCATATAATACAAGCCATGACATTATAAGAATCAGGAAAGAGAATTTCCTGGCAGTCCAGTGGTAAGGACTCTCACTGCCTAAGGCCTGGAGTCAATCACTGGTTGAGGAACTAAAATCCCACAAGCTGCTTGGTATGACCAAAAAAAATTGAAAAAAGTAATAAGCTTCCCTGATCAGCAAATACCTTAAGTCCAGTAGTCTATAAAATGGGCTTTCCTTTGTTAGTACTTTTTTCAGCCATTCAGAAGCTGAATTATTTCTCCATTGAGTCTGAGGACTTAGCTGACACTCATAAATCTTAACATTTTGAATAAAAAATGCAAGTGAAAAAAAATGACAGTGCTTGCTGAGCAAATGCAAGAGAAATATTCTTGCCCTCTCTCCTACCCTCCTATTGCCTTGATACTCAGGAGGACCAAAAGAGATTCCTTAGATGCTGGACTCATCCACCCAGTCCAAGTACTGGTTCAGTGAACATTTCTTCCTGAATTAATTGTTCTCTCTGACCCCTGTTCCGGTAAATTGAGTTACATTGAGCCTTGTAGGACTACCACTGATTTGTGGGTGTGTCAGTTACCTATTTCCTAGCTGCTAAATCCACCCTTAATTGTTCTGCTTTGTAATAACAGGATCTGAGCCCTTTAGATACTTTTGCTTGTTGGCAAGTTTTGTTAAGCTTGTCAATGGATGCTGGAGGGTTGCTGCAGAAAAAAGGTGCTTCTCTTCCTGGTTCTGATATTTTTTTTCTTTTGCAGTGTGTAGGGACCAGTGGCATGTAGGACACCCAGTGTTACCTCACAGGAGGGGTTTCCCAGCAAGCCCACTGCTCCCCCTGCCAACTTGCCAGCATGTCTTGCTGGTGCTCCACCTGGCAACTTGCCAGTGGGTGGCTTCCTAACTAGTTTCATTGACACCTCTTCTGAAGCCCTGGATCTCTGGATCACAGCCACGCCCTCGCTAGCAAAATCTGGATCTCAGCCTTGCAATGGAAATTTCTCCTTCCTTAAGGGACGTCCCCTTCCTTAGCCCTAGAGGCAATGACTGGTCCTATAGCCACTATTTCTGTATTCTTAGCTTTTCTTACCCTTAGCAGCCCTGTTATTGGTTAGTAATTCTTCATATAAAATTTTCCTTGTTCAAATTGTGTGTTTTCTCCTGACTGGACCCTGACTGATAACATTAATAGTAGATTAAAATACCAGTCATAAGGGTGCCACTTCATTAAGTTGGTTGAAAACTGATGTAGTCTGGTATGAAGGAGTCAATCCAAGAAGTTTGTTGAGAATTATATAAGTGAATCATACTGACGCCTGAGAACTAAGAATTGTTCTGTCCTTAGAAGAATGGAAAAGAGTTGTCAAGTTGTCATGAAGATGCTCATGTGAAAGGGATACCATGATAAACAACTTCCCTGAAGCTCCCTTGCTTCTGGCTGACTTTCTTGTGTTTTTTGTTTTCCATTATGATCAGTGGATATTCTTGCAATTTATCTGTTTCCCATAAGATTACCTGAATTTCTCTTCCTTGAAACCCATGAGCCTTGTAGTTTGTTTTATTGTAACCACCAGGAATTCCTGATCAGTGGAGGTATTGTCAATTTCCTTCACATTTAATTCTTAACCTGTCTGCACTTGGTACAAGTAAGACTATGTCCTCTACTTGATTGGATTGGCAAGAAGTCAAAAGAAGTCCTAGGTACAATTCCCTTTCCTTGGCAGAAACAGTTTCCCCAAGGGAGAGGTACAGAAATGGTGAAAGAATGGAGTATCAATGAGGGCAACCATAAATCTCAATAGTGTCCAGTCTTTCCGGACAATCAGTTCTGCTCTGTATTCCTACTATATCACTAGACAGTGATATACCCTTCCAGAGGGTATTTCAGATATCCACTAGTTTCTTAAGTCCTCTACTCCACCTCCACATTTTTCACATACAGAGACTACCAAGTGGACATTCCTACACTTGGTGCGTTCTCTTCTCCAAACTAAAAGATGAACTGTGGTCACATCTGTTCTACTTCTTAGCCATCTGTTAAATGTTGCAAATTCTGCCTGAAGCTTATGCCTTGTGCTTATACCTTATTTGTTCATTCACATGACAGAGACTTCCGCAGTTCAATGTCCATTTTCTGTTCCTTTCTAGCAATAGAATTTGTTCTTTTTTAGCCACATGATGGAATGAGGGAACTTATTTCCTAACCAGGGACTGAACCCATGCCCCCGCCCCCTGCAATGGAAACATGGAGTTTAAACTCTGGACCACCAAGAAAGTCCCTAGCAATAGAACTTTTTGATTGTGTATGCCATTTTCTTTTCTTTCAGCTCAGTTGACATAGCCAGGAGACCAACTTCTCACCAGCAAGATGTATGTGGCAGCAGGAACCTTTCTTTAAAAGCTTACTGGCGTATAGTTCATCTTTTCTTTTCCCTCTACCATTGCTGAATTCTGCCGCTTAGGACTTTGATATGACAGCTGGAGCTTTATCTTGGACTAGTAAAAAGAAAGCCTCATCCTAGGGATGGTCGACTAAAAAATTTAAGGGAACCTGGCTTCCTGAGGACTCCATGGAATAGAATTGCAACTCCTGGATGCTCTGCTCCAATACTTAAGAAATTTAAAAGAAACTTCTGTTTAAGCCACTTTCTTTATAGGTTTTCTGTCACTCTCAGCAAAATGAATCCTAGCATTATATATTTGAAATTTGGAATTGTATACTAAGTAACAAAACCGAGGGGCTTCCCTGGTGGCTCAGAGGTAAAGAATCTGCCTGAAGAAGAAAATGGCAACCCACTCCAGTACTCTTGCCTGGGAAATCCCATGAACAGAAGAGCCTAGTGGGCTACGGTCCATGGGGTCCCCAAAGAACTGGATACAACTTAGTGACTGAACAACGATAAAACCTAAAATACTTAACATTAGCTTGGAGGTTGGGCATCAAGAAACATGGACGCAGGTACTGTGGGCCAGAGAGCTGATGATGCTTATTATGCAGCAGCATAAAATTTTATCTTTCATTATCTTTTTTAACATTTTACTTTTGGGCCATGCTGCGCAGCCTGTAGGATCTTAGTTCCCTGACCAGGGATCAAACCTGAGCTACCTGCAAACAGGGTTGCAGAGTCTCAACCACAGAAACGTCAGGGAAGTACCTCATTCTTTTAGCTTTTATTTTCAGCCCTTCTCATGGCCGTTGGATGACTGACTAACCTTGATTTTCCTAGTGTTACCCCATTAGTGCCCTAAGAATGTTTAAACAGGGCTTCCCTAATAGCTCAGTCAGTAAAGAATCTGCCTGCAGTGCAGAAGACCTGGGTTCGATCCCTGAGTTGGGAAGATCCCCTGGAGAAGGCAATGGCAACCCACTCCACTATTCTTGCCTGGAAAATCCTGGAGACAGAGGAGCCTGGTGGGCTACAGTCCATGGGGTCACAAGAGACAGACATGGCTTAGCAACTAAGCCACCACAATGTTTAAACAGACTCCATATCTCTTAGGACCTAAACTCAAGCATTTACTGCTTTGCAGAATCCCATTTCTGAGAGAATTTCAGACAATTGATAAGCATAGTAATTCAAAATGTTAAAATAAATTTATACAAAGCAACTGCTTTATATGATTATTTCCCGATGGAACTGTTCAGCAATAACACTCATAATCTATTTGACAACAACTAAGAAGTTGACTTTAGCCAGAAATCAGTTGCTGCTGACATAAAATCATTGTGTTTCTACCTCTTCTCTGAACCTCCCAGCTCCTCTAATGTTCATGTCCACAGATTATATCATCTGCTCTCAGTTGTTCATGTCATCCGTAGACCTCAAAAGATATTCCCCGACAATTTTAATGCTTGTTGGGAGTGGTGGGTTGTTTTTTTTTTAACTTTATTTTTGGCTGAGCTGGATCTTTGTTGCTGTGCGGGCTTTCCTCTAGTTGTGTAGAGCTGGGGCTACTCTGTAGTTGCCACGCATGGGCTTATTGTGGTGGCTTCTCTTGTTTCAGAGCGCGGGCTCTAGGGTGCCTGGGCTTCAGGAGCTGCAGCACATGGGCTCAGTGGCCGTGGATCCCTAGCTCTGGAGCACAGGCTCGGTAGTCGTGGCATGGGCTTTGTTACTCCAGGGCACGTGGGATATTCCCAGACCAGGGATCGAATCTGTGTCTCCTGCATTGGCAGGTGGATTCTTTCCCACTGAGCCACAGGAAAGCCCTGGTATTGTTTAGTCAGTAAGTTGTGTCTGTCTGACTCTTGCAACTATAACCCACCAGGCTCCCCTGTCCATGGATTTCCCAGACGAGAATCCTGGGGTCGGTTGCCATTTCCTCCTCCAAGGGATCTTCCCAACCCATGGATTGAACCCATGTCTCCCGCTTGGTGGCTGTGTTCTCTACCGCTGAACCACGAGGGAAGCCCCGTTTCAATACTTAAGGCTTAACAAATGTCTCAATACCTCTTTCCTCACTGCTACCAGAATTCTTAGTGATTCCAGTACCCATCAAACAATTTTTCCAATTCTCAGGCCTTTCAATTTCTTGATCACCTGACTTGCAGTTTGTTTTTTTTTTCTTCCAGCTGAACTCAGCTGCCATTTCCCATGATTAATATCTTAGAACTGAACTATCACCAATAGCAAACTTCTCCATAGTTCCATTTCAAATATCCTATTCGCTATTCATCCACTCCCTATTTTCTGCTTGCTTCCCTCACATATCCTTTCCAACAATTCTTTAACTCCACTGGGTCCTCCTGTCTATTCCTGCCACCTTTTCTTTCTCCACTGTGGTCCCTTCCATCTCCTTGCTGCCTTGTGGCCACCTCTTGCAAAAAGTTGACTCATTGAAAAAGTCTCTGATGCTGGGAGGGATTGGGGGCAGGAGGAGAAGGGGACGACAGAGGATGAGATAGCTGGATGGCATCACAAGGCAGCAAGCTTCACTTTCTTTCCCACCTAGCTTAGTTTCCACAGTCCATTATTAGAAATCACTTCTTTGTGAACATTCTCAATTCCCTTGCTGCAGTCTCTCTCCATCATAGTTGCCTCATAATACTTCTGTGTGTGTGTGTTAGTCACATCCAACTCTGCAGCCCCACGAACTGTAGCCCACCAGGCTCCTCTGTCTGTGGAATTCTCCAGGCAAGAATACTGGAGTGGGTAGCCATTCCCTTCTCCAGGGGATCTTCCCAACCCAGGGATCGAACGCTGGTCTCCTGCACTGCAGGCAGGTTCTTTACTGTCAGAGTCACCAGTTCAGTTCAGTTCAGTTCAGTCGCTCAGTTGTGTCCAATTCTTTGCAACCCCATGAATCACAGCATGCCAGGCCTCGCTGTCCATCACCATCTCCCGGAGTTCACTCAAACGCACGTCCATCGAGTCGGTAATGCCATCCAGCTGGTGATGCCATCCAGCCATCTCATCCTCTGTCGTCCCCTTCTCCTCCTGCCCCCAATCCCTCCCAGCATCAGAGACTTTTCCAATGAGTCAACTTTTTGCATGAGGTGGCCACAGTACTGGAGTTTCAGCTTTAGCATCATTCCTTCCAAAGAACACCCAGG
>SJYX01015403.1:447532-462887 GCA_006410675.1 Oreotragus oreotragus
TCCAACCAGACTGCCTTTTCATACCATAAAGTGTTAGTCACTCTGTCGTATCTGACTCTTTATGATCCCATGGACTGTAGCCCACCAGACTCTTTTGTCCATGGAATTCTCAAGGCAAGAATACTGGAGTGGGTAGCCACTTTCTTCTCCAGGTGATCTTCCTCACCCAGGGATTGAACCCAGGTCTCCTGCATTGCAGGCAGATTCTTTACCATCTGAGCCACCAGGGAAGCCCCTCATACCATATACAAAAAATAAACTCAAAATGGATTGATGATAAACTGTGAAACCTGAAACCATAAAATTCCTTGAAGAAAACAGGAACACTACACTCTCTAACACCAGTCTAAGCAATATTCTTGGCTCTGTTTCCTCAAACAAGAGGGAAAAACCAAAAATAAACAAGTGGGACCTAATCAAACTAAAAGCTTTTCACAATTAAGAAAACTATCAACAAAACAAAAAGGCTACTTACTGAAAGTGAGAAGATATTATAAATGACATATCCAATAATGGGTTAATATAAAAAATGTACAAAGAATTCATAAAACTCAACATCGAAAACCCAAACCCTCATTAAAAAGTGGTCAGAGGACCTGAACATCTTTCCAAAAAAAATGTACAGATGGAAAACAGACACTTGAAAAGATGCTCAACAAACTAATCATTCAGTTCAGTTCAGTCACTCATTCGTGTCCAGCTCTTTGTGACCCCATGAATCGCAGCACACCAGGCCTCCCTGTCTATCACCAACTCCCGGAGTTTACCCAAACTCATGAGCATCGAGCCGGTGATGCCATCCAGCTGTCTCAACCTCTGTCGTCCCCTTCTTCTCCTGCCCCCAATCCCTCCCAGCATCATGGTCTTTTCCAATGAGTCAACTTTTGGCATCAGGTGGCCAAAGTATTGGAGTTTCAGCCTCAGCATCAGTCCTTCCAATGAACATTCAGGACTGATCTCCTTTAGGATGAACTGGTTGGATCTCCTTGCAGTCCAAGAGACCCAAGAGTCTTCTTCAACACCATAGTTCAAAACCATCAATTCTCCAGCACTCAACTTTCTTTATAATCCAACTCTCACATCCGTACTTAACTACTGGAAAAACAATAACCTTGACTAGATGGACCTTTGTTGACAAAGTAATGTCTCTGTTTTTTAATATACAATCTAGGTTGATCATACCTTTCCTTCCAAGGAGTAAGCATCTTTTAATTTCATGGCTGCAATCACCATCTGCAGTGATTTTAGAGCCCCCCAAAATAAAGTCTGACATTGTTTCCCCCTCTGTTTCCCATAGGGAAACACAAATCAAAACAACTAGATGTCACCTCACACCTGTCAGTACTGCTATCTTCAAAAAGACAACAAATAAGTGTTGGCAAGGAAGTAGAGAAATAGGAATCCTCATCCACTATTGGTGGGATTGTGTATTGGTGTGATTGTAAATTGGTGTAGCCATGGAGGTTCTTCAAAAAAATAAAAATAGCACTGCCTTATGGTCCAGTAAACTTCACTTCTGGGTATTGACTCAAAAATTAAAAAAATTAAAAAAAACACTAATTTGAAAAGATACATTCATATCAAAGTTCAATGTAACATGATTTACAATAGTCAAAATATAAAATCAAGCTTAGTGTCTATCAGTAGATGAGTGGATAAAGATGTGGTATAGGACTTCCTTGGTGGTACAGTGGATAAGAATCTGACTGCCAATGCTAGGGACACAAGTTCAGTCCCTGATCTGGGAAGATACCACCTGTCACAGGACAACTAAGCCTGTGCACAGCTACTGAAGACTGCGCCTGGAGCCTGTGCTCCACAGCAAGAGGCGCCACTGCAGTGAGAAGCCCATGCACTGCGAAGAAGAGGGGCCCCCACTCACTGCAGCGAGCCAACGCCTGTTGGCAGCAGTGAAGACCCAGTGCAATCAAAAATACATAGGTAAACAAATCAATCTGTAAAAAGAGAAAATAGCTCAGGCCTTTATATATATATACACAATGTATGTATATATATGAGATATTACTAAGATATGACTATTACCAAGATATGAAAAAAATTCTTGCCATTTGCAATAACCCAGATGAATCTAGAGGGCATTACACTATGTTAAGTAAGTCAGACAGAGAAAGACAAATGTTGTATGACCTCACTCTTACATATAATCTAAAAAATAAAACAACCAACAAACAAAAAACAGATTCACCAATACAGAGACAAGTGGCTGCCAGAGGGGTGGGGCATGGGGGCAAAAGGGGTGAAGGGGAGTAAGAGACATAAACCTCCAATTATAAAAGAAGTAACCCATAGGGATATACTATACATCATAAGGAATATGGTCAATCATCTTGTAATAAGTTTATATGGTACACATGGTTACTAGACTTATCATGCTATTCGTTTCACAATGTGTGCAAGTATCAAATCACTATGCAGTATACCTGAAATTAACCTACTACTGGCTCAGAGGTTAAAGCATCTGCCTGGAATGCGGGAGACCCGGGTTTGATCCCTGGGTTGGGAAGATCCCCTGGAGAAGGAAATGGCAACCCACTCCAGTACTCTTGCCTGGAGAATCCCATGGAGGGAGGAGCCTGGTAGGCTACAGTCCACGGGGTTGCAAAGAGTCGGACACAACTGAGCGACTTTACTTACTTACTTACTGTATGTCAAAAATATTTCAAAAAATAAAGCAGAAAACAAAATTACATGATAAATTATTTCCAGATGTTGTTTGATTCATTTTCAGATTTACTAAATTATCTCCAACAATCACTTAGTCCTAGCAAATAGCTTCAATTTTTACTGTATTTCTTTAAACATCATCAGCAATGTTGTTTTCAGATCTGTTTCTATTAGCACCAATACCTGAAGTCTTTGTTGGCTTACTTCTTGATCTCTCTGCTGATTTCTATTTATTGAGCCTAATAAATGTCTCTGTGAATAAACAATATCAATAACAAATCCTTTATTGTGCCTGGATCTTTGAGTATACTGAACATTGTATTTTAAAAATTGTTTTGCTATACCATGTACCTGAAAACCACTATGAGTCAGGAAAATCTTTCAGTTCAGTTCAGTCGCTCAGTCATGTCAAACTGTTTGTGACCCCATGTACTACAGCATGCCAGGCCACCCTGTCCATCATCAACACCTGGAGCTGACTCAAACTCATGTCCATTGAGTTGGTGATGCCATCCAACCATCTCTCCTCTGTCATTCCCTTCTCCTCCTTCCTTCAATATTTCCCAGCATCAGAGTCTTTTCCAATGGGTCAGCTCTTCACATCAGGTGGCCAAAGTATTGGAGTTTCAGCTTCAGCATCAGTCCTTCCAATGAACACCCAGGACTGATCTCCTTTAGGATGGACTGGTTGGATCTCCTTGCAGTCCAAGGGACTCTCAAGAGTCTTCTCCAACACCACAGTTCAAAAGCATCAATTCTTCTGTGCTCAGCCTTTTTTATACTCCAACTCTCACATCCATACATGACTACTGGAAAAACCACAGCCTTGACTAGACAGACCTTTGTTGGCAAACTAATGTCTCTGCTTTTTAATATGCTATCTAGGTTGGTCATAACTTTCCTTTCAAGGAGTAAGTATCTTTTTATTTCATGGCTGCAGTCACCATCTGCAGTGATTTTGGAGCCCCCAAAAAATAAAGTATGACACTGTTTCCACTGTTTCCCCATCTATTGCCCATGAAGTAATGGGACCAGATGCCATGACCTTTGTTTTCTGAATGTTGAGTTTTAAGCCAACTTTTTCCACTCTCCTCTTTCACTTTCATCAAGAGGCTCTTTGGTTCTTCTTCACATCTGCATATCTGAAGTTATTGATATTTCTCCCAGCACTCCTGATTCCAGCTTGTGCTTCATCCAGCCCAGCTTTTCTCATGATATACTCTGCATATAAGTTAAATAAGCAGGGTGACAATATACAGCCTTGATGTATTCCTTTCCCTATTTGAAACCAGTCTGTTGTTCCATGTCTAGTTCTAACTGTTGCTTCCTGACCTGCATATAGGTTTCTCAAGAGGCAGGTCAGGTGGTCTGGTATTCCCATGCCTTTAAGAATTTTCCAGTTTATTGTGATCCACACGGTCAAAGGCTTTGGCATAGTCAATAAAGCAGAAATATATGTTTTTCTGGAACTCTCTTGCTTTGTCCATGATCCAGCAGATGTTGGCAATTTGATCTCTGGTTCCTCTGCCTTTTCTAAAACCAGCTTGAACATCTGGAAGTTCACGGTGATGTATTGCTGAAGCCTGGTTTGGAAAATTTTGAGCATTACTTTGCTAGTGTGTGAGATGAGTGCAATTGTGCGGTAGTTTGAGCATTCTTTTGCATTGCCTTTCTTTGGAATTGGAATGAAAACTGAGCTTTTCCAGTCCTGTGGCCACTGCTGCATTTTCCAAATTTGCTAGCATATTGAGTGCAGCACTTTCACAGCATCATCTTTGAAAAGTTAAAAAGATAGGAACATCTTTAAACTAATTCAAAGTTTGAGACTGTCTAGAAGCCTCAATCCCTGACTGTAAGTGCTCAAAAGAGCTTCCCCAGTTCTTGTTTTTTTTCCCATTATGAGTAGTCATTCAAATCTGTAGCTGAATATGGTCACAGGATTGGTTAGACTCCCGCCTTATAAGTGTCCTGGACTTTTATGTCCACTATGTCCCACAGAATGACCAAATAACCTCCCTGAAGGAGTACAGCAACTAAATGTTAGCACCAAGACCTGAATCAAGGCATTTGCTTCTCCCTTATGCCATATCTGATCTCCACAACTAATACCTGTGATGATGCTGGTATTATTCTTTCTTTCTCTTTTCCCACAACACAACCTCCAGGGAAACATTTTAATTAGCAATATTAAATTGACATTAGAGCTTAGATATTCTAAAAGAACAACCCACAGTTGCTGAAGGCAGAAACACTGCCTTTTACTATCTGAACTGTCAATGGTCAGAAGCAAAACCTTCAACTTGAGTACCTTAAGAAGTGGTAAATGACTAGAGGGAGAACAACAGTGTACCTCTTGGGTTAGTGCTACCACTGTTGCAGAAATTTAATGGTCTCGTCTATAAAATAACAGAGCATTTTTTTCATGGCACATGTCAGCAGGCATATGACTGATACACAGCATTGTTTTCAATCACAGTTTTGCAAGGCTCACATTAAATATTGAAAACTGAGCTATATGTTTAGAACGGTAATTAGTCTGAAGTAGCCTCTGTGCCTTATCCCCTGTTAAAGTTTTCAGGTAAACCAAGGATGATGAATATTTAATGTACTGTACCTCATTGTCATCTGATAATAAGATTTGTTATAGGGTTATAAAATGTTATGTTAGGTTCTAAGAGCACATCATTAACATTATAAACTGTAGCTGGGCTTCCTTGCAGAGCTTTCTGATTGAAAAACAACAACAACAACAACAACAACAATAGAATGATAAGTGACATCAACCATTTCCTCCAAGGGCTTAGAAGACAACCAGCCAAGAGATGAGATGCATTTGAGAGTTAGATGCTCTCATGAAGCACTAAAGAGGATGAAAGGAAGAGGTCAATGAAAGAAGCAAAAGCAAGTAAGGAAAGGATGGCGGGGGGCGGGGCAAGAAAATAGGGCAAATAGAAGAGTTAGAGAGTGGTTACACATGGGGATTATCTAAGGGTAAAATGGAGGTATGGATGGAAAGAATGCTAAAGACCCACATGTAGGTCCTAGGATCTTATGGTCCCCCTAAAGGGGATCAGAATATGCAATCTTTAAAATATGCTACATTAGCAAAGGATTCAGTTCAGCTCAGTTCAGTTGCTCAGTCGTGTCCAACTCTTTGTGACCCCATGAACCGCAGCATCCCAGGCTTCCCTGTCCATCCCCAATTCTGGAGTCCACCCAAACCCCTGTCCATTGAGTCGGCCATGCCATCCAACCATCTTATCCTCTGTCGTCCCCTTCTCCTCCTGCCTTCAATCTTTCTCAGCATCAAGGTCTTTTCAAATGAGTCACCTCTTCATATAAGGTAGCCAAAGTATTGCAGTTTCAGCTTCAGCATCAGTCCTTCCAATGGACACTCAGGACTGATCTCTTTTAGAATGGACTGGTTGGATCTCCTTGCAGTCCAAGGGACTCTCAAGAGTCTTCTCCAACACCACAGTTCAAAAACATCAATTCTTCAGCACTCAGCTTTCTTTGTAGTCCAACTCTCACATCCATACATGACTACTGGAAAAACCAAAGCTTTTATTAGACGGACCTTTGTCAGCAAAAAATGTCTCTGCTTTTTAATATGCTGTTTAGGTTGGTCATAGCTTTTCTTCCAAGGAACAAGCACCTTTTAATTTCCTGGCCGCAGCCACCATCTGCAGTGATTTCAGAGCCCCCCAAAATAAAGTCTGCCACTGTTTCCATTTTTTCCCCCATCTATTTGCCATGAATTAATGGGACCAGATGCCATGATCTTCATTTTCTGAATGTTGAGTTTTAAGCCAACTTTTTCACTCTCCTCTTTCACTTTCATCAAGAGGCTCTTTAGTCCTTCTTTGTTTTCTGCCATAAGTGTGGTGTCATCTGTGTATCTGAGGTTATTGATATTTCTCCCAGCAATCTTGATTCCAGCTTATGCTTCATCCAGTCCAGAATTTTTCATGATGTACTCTGCATATAAGTTAAATAAGCAGGGTGACAATATACAGCCTTGACCTACTCCTTTCCCGATCTGGAACCAGTCTGTTGTCCCATGTCCAGTTCTAACTGTTACTTCTTTACCTGCATACAGATTTCTCAGTAGAGAGGTCAAGTGGTCTGGTATTCCCATCTCTTTAAGAATTTTCCATGGTTGGTTGAGATCCACACAGTCAAAGGCTTTGGCATCGTCAATAATGCAAAAGTAGATGTTTTTCTGGAACTCTTTTGCTTTTTTGATGAGCCAATGAATATTGGCAATTGNCTCAGTAGAGAGGTCAAGTGGTCTGGTATTCCCATCTCTTTAAGAATTTTCCATGGTTGGTTGAGATCCACACAGTCAAAGGCTTTGGCATCGTCAATAATGCAAAAGTAGATGTTTTTCTGGAACTCTTTTGCTTTTTTGATGAGCCAATGAATATTGGCAATTGGATCTGAGAAGCTCTATACCTTACCTAATTAAATTTCATTTCTCCTGTTAATCTGTCTCATGTCAATTTAACTCAGACTAATCAGAAGAACCTAGAAAGGTAAAAAAATATTTTTCCTTCCCCAGTAGTATGTAACTCCTATTATGCATCCATTTCAGCATTAGGTGTCTTGGGATCAATATAAAAAGAAATATAAAATATCATCTTTAAAAATAAAATTTGTCTACTGAACACTGAGAGATTAATATAAAATTTATGCCATGAATTACATTTATGTGATGAAAATATTACAGAAATTAAATATGTCTACAAAAAATTTATGAGACTGAGAGGAAAATCTTGCAAAATGGCAAAGTAGAAAATAAAATTATATGTAGATATATAAAGAGAAAAAGGAACAAGATCAGAATAAAATACATCAAAATAATAACACATTATCAGACAAAATAGACTTTAAAGTAAAGACTTATATGAGACAAGGAAGGACACTACATAATGATCAAGGTATCAATCCAAGAGTATATAACATTTGTAAATATATTTGCACACAACACGAAAGCACCTCAGAATACATAGGAACAAACCTACCTAAGGAGGCAAAAGACTTGTACTCAGAAACTATAAGATACTGATGAAATAAATCAAGTATCACACTGACAGAAAGATATACCATGTTCTTAGACTGAAAGAGTCCATATTGTCAAAATGACTATGCTACCCAAAGAAATCTACAGGGTTAATGCAATCCCTATCAAATTACAAAGAGCATTTTTCACAGAATTAGAACAAAAAAATTAATAATTTTTATGGAGACAAAAAAGACCCAGGATAGCCAAATGATCTTGAGAGGAAAAAATGGAGATAGAGGAATCAGGCTCTCTGACTTCAGACTACACTACAAGGCTATAGTCATCAAAACAGTATAATTATTAGCACAAAAACAAAAATATGGATCAATGGAACAGGGCAGAAAGCCCAGAGATAAGCCCATGCACATATGCTCAATTAATCTACAACAAAGTAGGCAAGACGATGCAATGGAGAAAAGACAGTCTCTCCAATAAATGGTGCTGGGAAAACTGGACAGTTACATATAAAAGAATGAAATTAGAACAATCTGTAATACCTGTAATACCATACACAAAACTAAACTCAAAATGGTCTAAACACCAAAATGTAAGACCAGATATTATAAAACTCTTAGAGGCAGAACAGTTTTTGACATAAATTCCAAGATCTCTTTTGACCCAAATCCTAGAATAATGAAAATAAAAACAAAAATAAACAAATGGGACGTACTTAAACTTAAAAGCCTTTACACAGTAAAGGAAACCATAAACAAAATGAAAGACACCCACATAACGGGAAAAAATATTTGCCAGTGAAGCAACTGACATGAGATTAACTTCCAAGATATACATGCAACTCATGCAGCTCAATTAAAGAAAAAAAAAAAAAACACCATTCAAAAACTTATGGAAGATCTAAATAGACATTTCTCCAAAGAAGACATACAGATGGCCAAAAAGCAGAGGAAAAGATCTTCAGCATCACTGCTTATTAGAGAAATGCAAATCAAAACTACAACGAGGTATCACCTCACACTGGTCAGAATGGCCATCATCAAAATATCTACAATGTTAGAGAGGGTGTGATGAAAAGGGAACCATCCTCCACTGTTAGTGATAATGTGAATTGGTACAGCCACAACTGAGAAGAGTATGGAGGTTCTTTAAAAAACTGAAAATAGAACTAACATTTGATTCATCAATCCCACTGCTGAGCATATATCCAGAGAAAATTCTAATTCAAGAAGATGTGTGCACTCCAGTGTTCATAGCAGCACTGTTTACAATAGCCAAGACATGGAAGCAACCTAAATGTCCATCAATGGAGGAATGGATAATGAAGATGCAGTATGTGTATATAAGGTCCATCTAGTCAAGGCTATGGTTTTTCCTGTGGTCATGTTTGGATGTGAAAGTTGGACTGTGAAGAAAGCTGAGTGCTGAAGAATTGATGCTTTTGAACTGTGGTGTCGGAGAAGACTCTTGAGAGTCCCTTGGACTGCAAGGAGATCCAACCAGTCCATTCTGAAGGAGATCAACCCTGGGATTTCTTGGGAAGGAATGATGCTAAAGCTGAAACTCCAGTACTTTGGCCACCTGATACGAAGAGTTGACTCATTGGAAAAGACTCTGATGCTGGGAGGGATTGGGGGCAGGAGGAGAAGGAGACGACTGAGGATGAGATGGCTGGATGGCATCACGGACTCAATGGACGTGAGTCTGAGTGAACTTCAAGAGATGGTGATGAACAGGGAGGCCTGGCGTGCTGCGATTCATGGGGTCGCAAAGAGTCGGACACGACTGAGCGACTGAACTGCACTGAACTGATACATACATGCATATATAATGGCCTATTACTCATAAAAAATAATGAAACTGTACCATTTGTGGTGGACCTAGAGATTACCATACTCAGTGAAGTAAGTCAGACAGTGAAAGACAAATATCATATGATATTGCCTATTTGTGGAATCTGAAAGAATGGTTCAAACCAACTTGTTTGCAGAACAGAAATGGAGTCACAGATGTGGAGAACAAACTTGTAGTTAACTCAGGAAAGGAAAAGATGGATATATTGGGAGATTGGGGTTGATAAAATATATACACACTACTATACAAAAAATAGATAACTAATCAGAATCTACTGATTAGGACAGGGGGCTCTCCTCAGAATTCTCTAATGACCTAAAAGGGAAACAAATTTTAAAAAAGAAAGGATCTAAGCATATGTGTAGCTGATTCACTTTGTAGTACAGCAGAAAGTGATTCAACATTCTAAATCAACTATATTCCAATAAAAATTAAAAAATAATGACAGAAATTTTTCTCTAAAAAGTTTAAAAACAGGTTTCTTCTTCTTAATGCTTTTTCTATACTTTCCAAATTTTCTGCAAAGGTACATTTTTTTTTTTTAAGAATTATAAGAAAAATAAACTTTCTCTTGCCACCAAAACACTACATATAGTGGGCAAAGCCTTTATTTATAGTAAGAACTACCCCATATGTAAAAACTTCTAGAAACAAAAATTTAAAGGAGGTTACAAGCCCTATACTAGGAAAACTAGTTGACGCCTAGTATATTATTATATTGTATTAGTCCCAACAGAATTTGTCTACAACTTGGTAAAACTCTTTGAAATTTTATCTAGAAGAATACAAAAACTATAATAATCAGAAAAATATTTTAAGATTTTAAAAAGAGAGATAACTTCAGTCTTCTGGTTGACCAGGTTGACACAGATTGGTGATACCCAGCGTTGGCATTTATGGTGAACATATAAATTAATTCTACCTTCATGGAACAAAGTTTGGCAATATGTATGAAAATTTCAAAGGGATATGCCCTATGACCATGTGATTCTTGATGCCAGGAATTTAAGGGGCTAACCAGAAAAGAGCACAAACGTGCTCAGAGAATTGTTGTTTTGTTCTTACAGAGTGAATTGAGAAACCGAGAAACAACCTAAAATATTCACCATATGATATTTGCTAAACAAATTATAGTTCATCTATACAGAGAAATAGTACATAGCCACTAAAAGTGTTATAAATTCATGGCATCTTGTTAAGTAAAAGGAGAGATTATAAAACGACATGTAATATAACCACACATAAAATTATAAGCATATCGAGAAAGATTTAGAGAAGGAGTCATTTAAGGATATTGAGATTAGAATTTTTCTTTTTGGTTTTTTATTTATATTTGATTCTATTCATTTGTGACCCCATAAGCTTGAGTCATTTTCATAATCAGAAAAAGCTGTGACGCTCATTTAATGTTAGAAAAAATAAGTAGAGAGAAGGGAAGACAACAGAATGTGTTAATGTAATGCAGGAAGAAAACATAAATCTAAAACACTCACTTTAGTGGCCTGCTTCCCTCTCCTCCTTTATTACACTTTATCTGAGAGTCCAAGAAGTTACAAAACTGAGACGTTTACAGTTCCCCCACCCCTTCTTAAACCTATAGCATCAATAACAAGCAGGAAAGTGCCCAGAGGGACCAAACATGTTTTACAACTCTGGGTAAGATGTAACTTCTGCAGAATTCCAAGGGAAAAGAAAAGGACTGAGAACATGCAACAGAGATAGATTTGGGTTTGGTTTGAGAAAGTATATTCTAACGGTAACAGCAAGCTCTGAATTCCTAGAAAACTTTAAAGAGATTGGGACCACTCCTTGTCAAACATGGTTTATAGGAAATGGACTCAGAAGAGTAGTCATTGGACTAGATGACCTTTAGTTTACAGTCCAATACAAGACTGACTCAATTTCCCTAGAGTCATTTAAAAGAGACAGTACTCTAGATACTGACCAGAATGATGCCTACAGATGATTCTGGAAAGACAGTGACTTGAAAGCAATTCCTTTACTCTTCATCCCAATTCAAATCTGTCTCTTTTTAATCAAAGCCTAGGGCTTCTGATGACTGAGTGAACATTTATGGGAATCCTATGGAAGAGAACCAGTGAGGGGTTTTCCTTCTCATGAACTAGAAAGACATGTGGAGGCCACTGTTAGAGAACGTAGAGCAAGGATCTCTCCCCCAAAATGTGGATCTTGGGAAGGTTGGGCCTGAAGAGACCACCGGATCCAGGGAACAGAGGTCCAGGTAAATACCAGACCTCCCAGGTTCCTGTCATGGAGAGGGAAATACCCTGCTTGCCCTTCATGAATTCTTTTGGCTGGTCTAATAAATAAATGGACATAACACAGATGAACAGGAGGAAAAAAAAATTAAATCACGTGCACAGAGGTCTCATTAAAAAAGACCTAAGAACAGGCTAAAGCAGGCAGCATTTATCCTTTTGACACAAAGAAACAATAAACTTGTAAGGAATTGACAGAACAAAGAAACTTGGACTTTGGGTGCTTAATTAGTGAAGAATCTCAATAACATTTGGACTTGAGGTTCAATCCCTGGGTCGGGAAGATCCCCTGGAGAAGGAAATGGTAACCCACTCCAGTATTCTTGCCTGGAAAATCCCATAGACGGAGAAGCCTGGTAGGCTACGGTCCATGGGGTCGCAAAGAGTCAGACACGACTGAGCGACTTCACTTCACTTCACTTCCCTTGAGGTAATAAGGAAATAACAAGATTTGTTTATGTATTTCTCACCCATCTCTGGTGATAACCTCCCTTATATGGCAGGTTTATTATCTGTGTCCAGGTAGACAGAAAGAATGGTCCAAGTGTCCCTCTTGCATTGGCCATTTCTTATGTAAATTTAATCCAAAATGGTCATTTTGGTACAGCATATTTGGGAGGTAGCCTACCTTGAGCTCCCAAACTCCAAATGTCTAGAAAAAATTTTTAGAGGCGACTAAAGTAATCCTGTTTTACAGACTGGTAAAGTATAAGAGACAGGGGAATAGAGAGATTTACTTCAAATAAATAACACCTCAAGGGTCAGAGCAGGGTTCCTTGGTAGATCCCAGGTAGATCTGCCTGCAGTGAGGGAGACCTGGATTTGATCCCTGGGTGGAGAAGATTCCCCAGAGAAAGAAATGACAACACACTCCAGTATTCTTGTCTGGAAAATCCCATGGACGGAGGAGACTGGCAGGTTACAGTCCATGAGGTCTCAAAGAGTTGGACACGACTGAGCGATTTCACTTTCACTTTTTCACTTTCAAGGGGCAGTGGCCCAAGAGCGGAAGAACAATTTTTTTAAAAAGGGAACATAGAACCAGCCTTTGAGAGATTCTAGAACAGATAAGTAATGAGCTGGAAAGAAAAAGAAAAGTTAGAAATATCTGCACATACTCTCCCTTACTTTCCATTCACCTTTGCCCCAAAATCTTTACAGAGATAAAAGATGAGGTTTCCAAACAAACTGTTTAGTAGATGAATTTAGAGAGAGAATGTTCAAGGTCACCATTTAAACTTGATTCAGTGGCATGGGGGGGAAAAAAAAACCCAGAGTATTAAAAAATACTTAAAAAGATAAAAATCATGAGGGAAAAAAGCTGATAATAAACTAGAAGAGGTATATGAGAGATTTAACAGACAAAGCAGCTCCAGGAAAAAAGAACAAAGAGAGACAAAATAAAACAAAGAGAGAAGATCTATAAAATTCAAATTATTCTCAATTGAAATTNATTAAAAAATACTTAAAAAGATAAAAATCATGAGGGAAAAAAGCTGATAATAAACTAGAAGAGGTATATGAGAGATTTAACAGACAAAGCAGCTCCAGGAAAAAAGAACAAAGAGAGACAAAATAAAACAAAGAGAGAAGATCTATAAAATTCAAATTATTCTCAATTGAAATTCCAACATGCTTTTAGTAGAAATTGGAAAGCTGCTTCTATAATGTATATAGAAATGCAAACATTTTAGAATAATCAATGCAAACTTTAATATAAGATCAAATTTGGAAGACTTCCACTCTGATTTCAAGACTTACATGGAAATAAGTAGAAAACACCTAAATGAGAACGGCAAACCTATTTATTCAGATTTTGCAAAGGAGTCAAGCACCACCACTTGCATCTAGCAGAAACTCAAAAGCAGGCAAAAGAGTTGGAAAGCTTTATCATAGAAAAAAGGGAAGGCTTTATATATGCCCTAACTCCAATACTTTGGCCACCTGATGTGAAGAGATGACTCATTAGAAAAGACTCTGATGCTGGGAGGGATTGGGGGTAGGAGGAGAAGGGGACGACCGAGGATGAGATGGCTGGATGGCATCACTGACTCGATGGACATGAGTTTGAGTGAACTCTGGGAGTTGGTGATGGACAGGGAGGCCTGGCGTGCTGCGATTCATGGGGTCGCAAAGAGACTGAGTGACTGAACTGAACTGAACTGGAGATTGTTGGTATGAGGGATCAGGAAGTAGATATTTGTTGACAAAAATGCTTCAGGCAATTCAATGGGGAGATGATAAACTTTTCAACAATTGGTATTGGAATATCTGGTATTTAGATATCTTTCATCATTTTGTTGCCCTGCCTGTAAGTTTTCACTAGAAGATATTACTGCTTGCTCTGTACTTTTCTATTATAACTATTTAGAAAAAAAGGCCATTATTTGACACTATACAAAATTACTAACTTGAAACAGATTGTAGAACTTAAGGAAAGACTAAAACTGTTTTTAAAATGTACATTGAAGAAAACATATCTCTTTCAGTTAATGCTTTCTTAAATAAAACATAAAATATACAATATATAAAAAGAAAAATTGATATTTGTGTATTGGGGCCCAGGACAGGCTGCCCCAAAATGTGCCTCAATGGCATAGAAATAATTATGAATTAAAGTTACTTAAAAAACAGCTGATACAAGAAGGGACACTTTTATCCTCCTCTTTGTCTCCATGAAAGCAGGAAATAAATCTCCCATGTGGAAGGTGCTTCTCCTGTAAGGTAGCAAGACATCCTTATCATCAGAGATAGGGAATTCATAGCTGAGTAGCCTATATAAACCAAACTTATAACTTCTTTACTCATTTGACACCCAAGACCAAACTGCTCAAAATCCTAAGTTTCTCTGTCCTGTTGGTTCCTCACATTTTTAATGTTTCTTTGTGCAAAAAGATATAAAACCTGCTTGCATTTGGTCATACTCTGAGCATCTTTTTATGATCTTCCATGTATATGAAATTAAATTGATTTTTCTTTTGATAGTCTTTTGTCATTTTTATTATTAGTCCTGCCACAAGAACTCAAGAAATGTAATGGGTGAAATTTTCCCCTCCCCAGAATGGATTTTATTAAAATTAAAACCTTTTCTTTTTTGAAGTTCACCATTAAGGAAACACATTAGAAGAATATATTCTCTATACAAATATCAGGCATAGGACTTATAACAAGAATACGGAAAGAGTTCTCATATTTTGGTAATACAACAAACTACCCCAAAATTTGTGGACCAAGATTTGAATCAATCCTTCCAAAAGTATATACACTAAAGGGAAAAACACATGAAAAAAAAAAAAAACCCTCAATATTATTGATCATGAAGGAAACGCAAATTAAAATCAATGCGCTAGCACCATATGACCACTATAATAGCTAAAATGAAAGAACCCGACAATATCAAGTGTTGCCGAGAATGTGGAACACATAAGACTCTCATAACAGTTATCAAGGATAGAAAAAGGTGCAACTACTTCCATTATCAGCTCGTGTGTGTGTGTGTGTGTGTGTGTGTGTGTGT
>SJYX01015403.1:464319-530423 GCA_006410675.1 Oreotragus oreotragus
TTCCCCATCTATTTCCCATGAAGTAATGGGACCAGATGCCATGATCTAAATAACTTTAAAACAGGAATAAAAATAGTTTAAGAGATATACAGAAAACCTTATATCCTTTGAATGGGGAATTAGCATATATTTTAAATCTATACAATGTTTGTGAAAACCAAATTTATGCTTTCCACAAAGAAAACATTTTAAATTCCAAACTAATCTATATAATTAAATAAAACTTATATATTACATAGGCTATATATTTTGATAAATCATATTAAATGCCTAAAATATTTGATAAAAATTTTTGGTCAACCCTTAGACTAGAAGGAAATTATAAACTAGACAAAAAACATTATACTAAAATCTAGAGCACAAATAAAAAACTCTACTGACAAAAAAAATTTTGTTTAATATCTTTATCTTTAAAGAAGAAAGATAAAGGAACTTAGAATTCATCTCTGAAAAACTAAAAAATAAATCAGGAAGCTGAAATTCATAGGATGACAGGATTTGATGAAAATGAAAACAAAGAATTTGTAGGACAAATAAATAAGCTCATCTCAGGGAAAAGCAAACACGTGCACACATACATAAGTGATCAGGAATTAAAAGGAAAACCTAACCAGAAGCAAAGGAGAGATAATGAGAATTACAATAGAAGAAACATTAAAGGCAAATATATGGCAATACTTTTGAAAACTTAGAGGGAATGAATAATTTTCTCAGCAATATAAAATATCATGGTTGACTAAAGAAATAATGTACATGAGAATGCAATGCATGACAATTGATATTTCATTTCAGAGTAGAAAGGATGCATTTTTTAAAAATCACATTGATATAAGTGTCATCCATCAGGAGGAAAACAAAATGGAAACCTAACTTACATAATATCAAGTAAAGACAGAATAGAGTGGGTGGGAGAAAGAAAGAAAACAGAAATCCTGCCAAAAAAAAAATTAGGTAACTTCATGTATAATTTCATAGTAAAGCAGACTCTCTTATTATATTTATAACTAGAAAATAAGGGTTTTACAAACCACAGTTCCCTATAAAAGTTTAAATATTTATAGCAAAATATGAAAGTCCAATGCTGAGATTGGAAATTTAGTACGTATAATATAAAAATACTCTTATGAATTGACAAGGAGACTCCTCAAGAGAAAAATAACCAAGGTTATGAATAGAAATTCACAGAAGAACAATTTCAAATAGCAAACGGAATATGGAAAAAGCTTAAAATCACTACTGGTAAGGAAAACATGAACAAATCCAACAGTCAGTTATGATCTTATAAACATCACTAGCAAAAGCTGAATAACAACTATTGCCCGTGTGGGTATGGGAAGAATAGGGTCATTCCAGTATGTTGTTGGGCTTTACCCGTGGATCAGATGGTAAAGAAACTGCCTGCATTGTCGGAAGCCTGGGTTCAATCCCTGGGTTGGGAAAAGGCCCTGAAGGAGGGCATGGGGACCCACCCTAGTATTCTTGTCTGGAGAATCCCCATGGACAGAGAAGCTTGGCGGGCTACAGTCCATGGGGCCGCAGAGTCAGACATGACTGAGCAACTAAGCACAGCACAGCATGTTGTCCACTTTGGGAAATTTATTCCATTAAAGATAAAGTCTCAATATATAAAGATAGGTAGTTTACAGATGTTTGATGCGACATGGCTTGAACACAACAAAACAAATAAGAACCACTAGATACAAATAATAATTATTAACTGAAGTAAGTGTGAAAGTCGCTCCATCATGTCTGACTCTTTGTGACCCCAAGGACTTTACAGGCCATGGAAGTCTCCACCTAGAATACTGAAGTAGATAGCCGTTCCCTCTTCAGGGGGTTTTCCCAACATAGGGATCAAACTGAGGTCTCCCACACTGTAGGCAGATTCTTTACCAGCTGAGCCACTCGGAAAGCCCAAGAATACTGGAGTGGGTAGCCTATCCCTCTCCAGTGGATCTTCCCAACCCAGGAATGCAACCAGGGTCTCCTGCATTGCAGGCAAATTCTTTACCAGCTGAGCTAACGAGGAATCCCATCAATGGAAAGGGGGCTAAATCTGTTACGATAGTTCACATCATGGAATATTGTGCTGCCGTGATAAATAGTCAACTAGAATTTCAACGGTATTTCTTTGAGTGGCAAAAACGTAAGGTAAAGAAGTGTGTGTATCAGTTTAGCGTGTGTTTAGAAGAGAAAGACTAATGACCATGGATTAAACAAAAGTGAAAGTGTTAGCTGCTCGGTCACGTCTGACTCTTTGTGACCCACTGGACTGTAACTCATCAGGCTCTTCTGCCACGGAATTTCCTGGGCAAGAATATACTGGACTGGGTTGCCTTTCCCTTCTCCAGGGGATCTTCCCGACTCAGGGATCAAATCTGGGTCTCCCGCACTGTGGGCAGATTCTTTACCATCTGAGCCACCAGGGAAGCAGATAGTGGTTTCTTTTAGAAATCCAGGTGTCAGTAGTGGCTGGTACTAATTCAGCCACACAAAATGCTATCAGGCGCCCAGATTCTTACTCAGGTTCTGGTTCTTCTTTTCACACTTGTTCCATCATGACCCAAAAATGATATTGTCATTTCAGAATTTCCACTTCCCAAGAAGGAAGAGAAAAGAAACTAGTGAAACCAAAGCCATCCTATTTATCAGAACTAAAACTCTCCCAGAAACATTGCAACTACTCCTCCTTGGGTATAGCTGAGGAGTACTGGGACCCTTGCCTAACCCATACTCCGCAGCAAGGACACCTGCTGTAAATGGAAATTTTAAGCTTCTCAGCCTCTATTATTAGAGAAAGGCTCAGGAAAAGATGTTTTATAATCTGTAACTCTTATGAAAATACATCTGCACAGTATAATCTTATTTTTGTAAACCAATGACAGAAACTCTATATGAATATGCATATATGCTTTTGTCTATGATTATATGAGCATGAAGAAAAACATACATATACACAGCTAAGCTTTTATGTGGATTTCCTCAAGACAAGTTGTATGGATGGAGAGGCATAAAAAGAAAGAGGCAAATCAAAGAAAATATCATTCACTGTTATACAATCATGTGTGCATTTAAATAAAATAACATATAGCAATAATTATGTTTCTAAAATATTATTATATTAAAATAGTAATTTATATTAGTTATATATCATACATACTGATATGTATGATATTTCTATCATACATAATGAGATGTCATTTTTAATTTTAGAAAATATGCGTTTGTATGTGCCTACAAAAATAATATCCAGTATTCACTGAGCTCTTATTTTGTGCCATACACATATATCCAATAACATATATCTTTTAATCCTCTCAATGAGACTATGAGATGAGTACCTTGTATTATTCCCACTTTACAGATGTGGGAACTAAGGCCTGGATTTCAGTGGCCTTCCCAAGATCACCCAACAGGTAGTGAAAGAACACAGGTCACATTGATGGTGATCATCCTGGAAGTCTGATAACGGTAGATGGCCAGAGAGAAAGGAACAGAGCCCCTTTATTTACTGCAAAACATTTTCCCTACTTTAAGATAAGACTGTGTTTTAAAAACAAGTTGTTGTTGTTGTTGTTTTTAATTTGATCTACATTTTGCCATAAAAGTAAAGCAATTTTGTTTTCTTTTCTCTCCCTGTCCCGTTATTTCAATTTATTTTCTCCACTTATTTCTCTATGTTTCCTTGGTTTAATTTCTGCCTCCTAACCCTGTTCAGTCTCCTTAATTTTTCTCTCCCATCCTCAAAATAAGGTAAATTCTATCCCGTACTCCCTCACACACATACACACAAATCCTAAGGAGAACAGAAACCAAGCTCTCTAGTCAAGCTTATAGAGAATTACACATGTCAGAGAAATGCATTTTGATGTGAAACAGATCTGAATGCAAACTTCTAGAGAACTGGACCATCAACAATTATTTGAGGAGGGTGAGCAGACAATTTGGAGAAGGCAATGGCACCCCACTCTAGTATTCTTGCCTGGAAAATCCCATGGACAGAGGAGCCTGGTGGGCTGCAGTCCATGGGGTCGCTAACAGTCGGACAGACTGAGCGACTTCACTTTCACTTTTCTCTTTCATGCATTGGAGAAGGAAATGGCAACCCACTCCAGTGTTCTTGCCTGGAGAATCTCAGGGACAGAGGAGCCTGGAAGGCTGCAGTCCATGGGGTCACATAGAGTTGGACATGACTGAGCGGCTTCACTTTCACTTTTCACTTTCATGCATTGGAGAAGGAAATGGCAACCCACTCCAGTGTTCTTGCCTGGAGAATCCCAGGGACGGTGGAGTCCAGTGGGCTGCCATCTATGGGGTCGCACAGAGTCGGACACGACTGAAGCGAGTTAGCAGCAGCAGCAGCAGCAGCAGACTATTTGCCTAGGGTACCGTCAGGCAAAATTTATTGTCATACACAGTAAAAAAGAAACAGAACCAAGACAGAGACTGAGAATGCCTTCAAAGTCCTGGTATTAAACAGGGATTGGAATGCTACACTCCAGTGTCAAATCCCACAGCAATATGAGAAAAATTTTGACTCAGAGAGAGAAAATCTCTTCAGCCTCTTAAATCACTAGATCCTTGCCTCTGCTTAGCTCCTGGCTTTGAGCATGTTCCAAGCTCCAGTTGGAAATGGTGATAGGAGTGGATTAAACACAGCTGGGCTTTTACACTTAAACCGTGAGCATTAATGGTTTAGCAAAACAAGGTTTTCCCATACTTTCAAGCCCAGCCATTGATAAGCCCCCAAGTTTAACTCAACTATAGGAAATATACACGTGTGTTGGTCATAAACTAGAGTACATATCTCAAAGTAGAATCAGGAGTTAGGAAAATAGCCAAGTCAAGCTTGCCTTGGCTAGAAAAATAGTATTTTCCACACTTTTGCTGGGCTTAAAAGAATAAAAGTTTTCTGAACACTAACTTAACAAATATACTAACAATGGGACATTTAAGGGAAGTGAGAGATCTCTTTTAAATGAATCTATTTTTCAAAAAGAACCACACTTGCTATCTATTTTACATACAGTAATGTATTTCCACGATACTCTCAATTCATCGCACCCTCTCCTTCCCTCACTGGGTCCACAAGTCTATTTTCTATGCATCTCCATTGCTGCCCTGAGAACAGATTCCTTGGTACCATCTTTCTAGATTCCATATGCATGTGCTAATATACTGTGTGACACAGGGAGCTCAATCCAGTGCTTTGTGACAACCTAGAGGAGTAAGATGGGATGGGAGGTGGGAGGAAGTTTCAGTAGAGAGGGGATATATGTATATCTGTGGTTTATTCATTTTGATGTATGGCAGAGGCCAGCACAATATTGTAAAGCAATTATCCTCGAAGAGGAAAAAAAAAAAAGACACCATATACACAAGCGTTAATATCTTCTATTGCAGAAAAAAAGTTATTTCGACAAAGCGTTCTCAAAAAGTCTGATCACTGAACATGAACTTATTATTTTTTGTTGTTGTAACAAATACATAGAGATGCTTTCCTCCATAGTGGGCCCAGTTTCAAAAATATTATTTGTACTTACAACTTGTTCCAAGATTCTGAGAAAGGTTTGACCCTAGGTTGCAACATCTAATATCCATACTTCTCTTTATACCTTTTATCTGGAAATTTATCTGAATTCTCAGAAGATGGTGGGAGAGAGACACTGAAAATGGCAATAATGCTGTGAAAACATTAGTAACATAACCTAAAATGGTGCTCCCTAGTGTATAAGGGCATACTTTGGGAGACAGAGGAGATACTTAGGTAAACTTGGGGAGATGGGAAGGATGGGGGGGCTGGCATGCTGCAGTCCATGGAGTTGCAAATAGTCAGTATAAAATGAAATTCACCAGGATTCTCCTATGTGTTAAAATTTTACCATTCTTACTAAAATACTCCTAGGAATGAGATTCCATGGTCGTTTCCCTCTGGGGGACATTACTATGGGGCAAAGGAGGAAGGGGCTTGAAAACAGTGAAAAGATATTTGAATATAGGGAGGCAAAGGGAAGTGTAACAAGCACATGGTGCAAATGAGTGAGGATAAATTTCCTTCTTTTTTTGGAAGGAAATAACAACCATAGTAATAGATAAGGCACCCACCACGGGCCAGTCATTATACCAAGTGCTCTTCTTGTAACCCACACATGAATACTTTTATTCCTTCCATTTTCAAGATGAGAAAACTGGGCCTTTAAAAAAGGTACTTGTCCTTGGTCACACAGCTAGCAGGTGGCAGAAGTAAAATGCAATGTCCCTGTGGTCTGATTCTGAAGTCCCTGCTTTTAATCACATTAGAGGAAAATGTTGCTCAATATTAGATATAAACAGAATAGAAAACTTCTATAAAGTGTGCACTTGAGTAGCAGAAGAGAGCGGAGAGGAGAGGAGGAGGTAAGAAGGGGGAGAGGGAGAAAGGGAGAGAGGGGGGAGAGAAAACAAGACTTACCTGCACAGTCACAGGAAGTCACCCAGGAGTAATGCAGATTATGTTGTTTCCAAGCTATATCACTTGCTTTCATCCTTCATCTACCAAACTAATTCAGAATTCTCTTCCTATCATATACTCTCTTCACACACACACAAACACACGTGTGTGTGTGTATGTATATATGCATACTACTTCTCTATTCCCACAGATAATTTAAAATCTTTGTTAATGAAATGAAACAAGGAAAAGGAGCCAAGCTGTGAGATTCAAACTGCAGCAAAGTCAAAGTTGGATTGATTTTGAGCAGCTGTTAATTAAACTTCACCTGGAAGAACTGTCTCCAGAATTCAGACCAAACTGAACAACCAGGAACATATATTACTCCATTTCCATTACAATCCACTCCGTTAATTCTGCCTGAAGTAAACAAGGCACTGAGCCACTCTGCCTGCCCATTCATTTTTTGGCAGCCCAAGGTCAGTATAACAGAGAAACTGTATCCAGAGGATCACACAAGCTAAAATCTATAGAGTCAAGAATTTGCATAATATAGTCTCTATATCTGTTGGGTCTTTATTTTATTGACAAAGAACAGAACTGTCTCTGCTTATCTTGAGCAAAACAGCTTTATGGGGAGTATATAGGGTCAGTGGAAGAAGCAAAGCAGCTACTAAATAGCCAATCTTAGAAGAGAAACAGGAAGCAGGGATCCAATCAGCAGGACCTGATCAGCAATTAGGGTGACAGCACAACAAAGCAGTAGTTCCGATCGTCTTTTGGTGTTAGAATCACTTAACGCAGTTTTTAAAGTCCCCAAGGGAGAATCAATCAAGTTGCTTTTGTTTGGGTCATTCACTGACTCTTTGACTAGGAAGAGCAAGACAATTTATTGACAGTCCCACCCAGAAGCTATATGAATGAGGGAGAAGAGACAATTATCCAAATAAAAGCTAGGGAGAGAGTTTCCCAAAGTGGGAAAAGAGTAAAATGGGTGATCAGTTCAGTTCAGTCGCTCAGTCATGTTAGAGGGTTAAAATCCAACGCAGTAGTCCTAGGCTTTGATTTCTCTTAGGGAACTTCCAAAAACCATCCCCAAGGAAAAATAAATGCAAAATGGTTGTCTGAGGAAGCCTTACAAATAGCTGAGAAAAGAATAGAAGCTAAAGGCAAAGGAAAAAACGAAAGATATACGCATTGAATACAGCATTCCAAAGACTAGCAAGGAGATAAGAAAGCCTTTTTAAGTGAACAATGCAAAGAAATGGAGGAAAACAAAAGAATGAGAAAGACTAGAGATCTCTTCAAAGATATTAGAGATAGGAGGGGACTATTTCATGCACAGATGGGCACAATAAAGGACAGAAACAGTACATACCTAGCAGAAGCAGAAGATATTAAGAAGAGGTGACAAGAATACACAGCAGAACTATACAAAAAGGTCTTAATGACCTGGATAACCACGATGATGTGATCACTCACCCAGAGCCAGATATCCTGGAGTGTGAAGTCAAGTTGGCCGTAGGAAGCATCACTATGAACAAAGTTAGTGGAGGTGATAGAATTACAGCTGAGCTATTTCAAATCTTAAAACATGATACTATGAAAGTGTTGCACTCAATACACCAGCAAATTTGGAAAACCCAGGAGTGGTCACAGGACTGGAAAAGATCAGTTTTCACTTCAATCCCAAAAAAGAGCAATGCCAAAGAATGTTCATATTATGGCACAATTGCACTCATTTCACATGCTAGCAAGGTAATGCTTAAAATCCCTCAAGCTAGGCTTTAACAGTATGTGAACAAAGAACTTCCAGATGTACAAGCTGGATTTAGAAAAGGCAGAGGAACCAGAGATCAAATTGTCAGCATTTGTTGGATCATAGAAAAAGAAAGAGAATTCCAGAGAAACATCTACCTCTGCTTCATTGAATACACCAAAGTCTTTGACTGTATGGATCACAACAAACTGTGGGAAATTTGTCAAGAGAAAGGAATAACAGATCACCTTACCTGTCTACTGAGAAACATGTATGCAGGTCAAGAAGCAACAGTTAGAACTGGACATGGAAGAATGGACTGGTTCAAAATTGGGAAAGGAGTATGTCAAGGCTATATATTGTCACCCATCTTTTTTAACTTACATGCAGAATACATCGTGCAAAATGCCAGGCTAGATGAAGCACAAGCTGGAATCAAGATTGCTGGGAGAAATATCAATAACTTCAGATATGCAGATGACACCACACTTTTGGCAAAAACTGAAAAGCAACTAAAGAGCCTATTGATGAAGGTTAAAGAGGAGAGTGAAAATGCTGACTTAAAACTCAACATTCAAAAAACTAAGATCATGGCATCCAGTCCCATCACTTCATGCCAAATAGATGGAGAAACAATGAAAACAGTAACAGACCTTATTTTCTTGGGCCCCAAAATCACTGCATAAGGCGACTGCAGCCATGAAATTAAAAACACTTGCTCCTTGGAAGAAAAGCTATGACCAACCTAGACAGCATATTAAAAGGCAGAGACATTACTTTGATGATAACAAAAGTCTGTATAGTCAAAGCTATGGTTTTCCCAGTAGTCATGTATGGATATGAGAGTTGGACCGTAAAGAAGGCTGAGCACTGAAGAATTAATGCCTTTGAACTGTGGTGTTGGAGAAGACTCTTGGGAGTCCCTTGGACTGCAAGGAGATCAACCAGTTCATCCTAAAGGAAGTCAGTCCTGAACATTCATGGGAAGCACTGATGCTGAAGCTGAAACTCCAGTACTTTGACCACCTGATGCAAAGAGCTGACTCATTGGAAAAGACTGTGATGCTGGGAAGGATTGACGGCGAGAGGAGAAGGGGACAACAGAGAATGAGCTGGTTGGATGGCATCACCGACTCAATGGATATGAGTTTCAACAAGCTCTGGGAGATGATGAAGGACAAGGAAGCCTGGTGTGCTGCAGTCTATAGGGTCACAAAGAGTCAGACACAACTGAGAAACTGAACAACAGCAATAGCTGTTCTTGGTCTGAGCTGTGTTCTTTCATTCATATTCCCTTTCCCTTTTCTTCTCTCTTTCCCTTTTTCTCTCTCTAGAAAGGGAAGGAGGGAGATGAAGAGACCAAAGGAACTTTTAGAAAGAATGGCTTTCAACAGCATCCAGGGCAACCATTCTGCCTTAAAGGAATGAGCTTATGACACAGGCAATTTTTAAGACTTCGGGTTTGGCAACTTAAAACAGCTATTTTCCAAGAGGATGAATTTTGATGAATGTGGGGCTCTTTGTTGGGCTGACACCTTGATATGCAAATCTGGGGGAGGAGATGAAGAGCACAGAGTATGTACAGAAAAGAAATTTAGAATACAGTGAGAAGAGAATATGGAATAGGAATCAGAAAGTATATTTGGCTAACTGCAAATCCCAGACTGCTCAGACATGTAAACTGAGGCTGCAGTTTGGGAAAGCAATTTATGGCCTATGTACCATGAATGAGCTGTCAGAGGTGATCAGCAAAACAAGAGTGGAAAGCAGAATAATGGAGTACACATGTAGAGGGCAATCTAAGATTAACAGAGTGTCTGCCTTAATATCTGGTGGTCTTCCAAGTTGAGTATGTCCCTCCTGAGAGATGGTCAAATTTCTAGGCTTAGGATTCAAAGACATACCCCTCATTCCCTATAATAAATTCCTCTCAAACTGAGCCAGATGGATTGGTTTCTGGTTTATTTCTATCAAAATAATTCCAGTGTAAGACAAATAATTTCAGTGAAGTTTGGGATGAAATTTGATGGCCTGGCCAGGAAGCCCAGTGAACAATGCCAGCAGGGTACAGTCTGTATGCCAAGATGAAGCATTAGATGCAAGGAAAGAGAAGACTGGGAGGAAGGAACCCAGCTATGGAAGCTTTAGTATCAGAAACAGTGGGGATGGAGATGTGAGCATGTGGGCAGAGATCATCAAGATGTGACTGTTGATTTGACTCACAAGCTAGACCCAAGCATCAGAGGCTCCTCACCCGCTACCCCCATTCTTAGAATGTGTGCTCCACTTGCCTTATCAACACCAGAAGCTGCCCAAGGACAGAGCCTGGAGATAGTCATATGGTGTTGAGATCATTTGGAATTTGTATATAACTGACCCAGATTGGTCCTCTATATAAACTTTTAAGATTTGACAGGCAGGTGCAAAAAACTGCTCATCTTGCAACAACCCATGACAAGCCTCATAAATACGTTCCCTTGTTCATTAACCCTACCACCTACAATTTGGATTAGTCTTCTCTCTTTAGCTTCTCCCTGCCTTCCACATACGGGGGCTAGTTTCAGGTTATACCCAGGAAGCTCCCAGGGAAGTTGTGAACCAACAGAGTCACGGAGTAGCAGTTCTAATCAATTTGCCAACTCAGGATAAGGGTAAATACAAGCAGAGATCCAAAACTTGTAGGTATGGTGGACATTCTGATGCTATCCCCATGGCCTGTGTTGGGTACATCCTAACACTCCTACCAGCCTTCCTTGGAGTGTGAGCACGCTGAGTGATGCGAAGAGTCATCACTACTTTTCACAGCTCATGAGTGGTAAGCGATTACTGTGATTAACAAAGATACCAGGTCCATGTGCATGATGAACTTGCAGCTTTGGACAGTGAGGAATTATGGTGATTAGCTATTCAGTGATTAAAAGTTCACTGAGTAGTTCAAAACCTCAGCTAATGTGGGAAAAGAGATGGAGAGGGGCATGCCCACTGCAAGGGGAGTGGATGCTGATACAGAGCCACTAACGTGAGAAGCAAGAGATGAACATCAATTATCATTAACTTGGCTGCATCCACAATGACCCATAATAAACTGAGCTTCCCTGACAGAGAGAAAGGAGGATAAAAAGCAATAATTAGCAAATGGTCTTGTTTGTGGAGAGGAGGGACTGAAATCTTCTTTATCCTGAGAAAATAGGATTAACTTTAAAATATCTCCATTAACTCTGTTCTAGTCATATTCAAGGATGGTTGAGTCAAAGAATTACAGAAATGGCATAGAAAGGACCTAACATAGTGATTAAGATCTTAGGCTATGGGGTCACATACATTAAGGCTAATTATGTTCTTCTACTTATCAGCAATGACATTGTCAAGTTTACTCTAGGTAACTAAGTGACTCATGCCATCCTCAAGAAATATCATTATCAATAACAACAAAATGATCTTTAAACCATTCTGTCATTGCAATTTCAAGGGATTAACTTACTTTTATGTACCCCTGTGAAGTCTCTACTGTTTGTGCATATTTAACAGATTTATAGTTGATATGATACTGGAAAAAATCAATGATGGAATTGAAATTCCAAGTGTTCTCAGGTAGCTAATATGATAATCCAACTCTGATGTAATAAAATAGAACGCTGTGACTTATTCTATGCCAGCTACCATCTGACCAGTAAGCATATAAAGACAATTAAGAAGTGGTCTCTTCTCTCAATAAACTCAAAGTACAGTTGGAAAGAAAGATGCATATACCAACAAATGTTCTCTCCTTGTGTAAGCATAGTCGTGGGGCCATTACCAAAGGAAGGGTATGTAAACCTCCAACGAATGGGAGGGGGGAGGAAATTGAGGGAGCCTGATCTTAGCTGAATACAGAGAAAACACAATATGCAAAGGAATGAGACAGCAAATGGCATGACATATTTGACAAACTTTAGTAAAAAGATTAGTGAATGAAGGGAGGAAAGGATAGGGAAATATAAGCTGGGCAAGATGTTGAGAAGCCTCAAGTGTCATGCTAAAGAGCTTGGAGTTTGCCTCAGGGGGAGCAAGGAGCAAATTAATAGCTTACTCAAGAAATACAATTATTAGGCACCTACTACATACCAGACATTTTCCTAGGCACTGAAAATACAGCTGGTAGCAGACAAGAGTTCCTGCCCTCCTAGGTCTTATATCTTAATGGAAAAGGGATAGACAATGAGCACATAAACTAATAAAACATTTTTATTTTCAGCCATTATTAAGTGCTACCAAATAAACTAAAAAGAAGGTGTAAGAGGGTAAAAGAATAGTAATGCAGATGAAGATAATACTGGAGCCAGTATGCTCTGCGTTTACTTCTCTGAGAAAGTAACATTCATGCCAACGCCTGAATAACAAGAAGAACCAAGACAGGCAAATTTGGTAGCACAACTATCTAAGATTTAGAAAATGTAAATTCAACTACTCCTTAGTTTAAAAGAGAGAAAGAAGGCAATGGATTTGGAGCATGTGAGGAAGGGAGGACTGGAAGGAGACACAACTAGAGAAGATAGGACCCAAATATCACTGGGCAAGGCCTCTCTGCACAAACCATGGGGCTAGCCAAACTTGTGGGCATTTCTGGAACTCTGTTGGGGTGCTTTTTGTTAGTGGCAATGACATAAATTACCTCCTGATATTGAGAAGGTTGAAGCTGGGCTTTCTGTATCACACAACATGGTCCACAGACCAAAAAGCTGTTATTCATCCTTTCTAGTGTCCCAGTGGACATTCATTTAGATAAACTGCTGCTTACAATTTTCTGAGCCTAGAACCTAGATGCATTTTTGTATAATAATATTTTAAAATAAATTTTTAATAACTCCTAAATTTCCCAGAAACACAAGTAACTTATAAACTAAACAAAGTGTGTACTTTTTTTTTTATCCTGAACATTACCAACATTTCAGGACATAATGCCATCAGTAGCAATACTTCTTGGGCATTTGAATCTCTAGTCAACCATAAATATGTATCAATCTGCATATGTCATTCACATATTCCTGATGACTACCCTTATAGATGCAAGCATTTACTTCCTTATGTCTTCCAGTGTAATTATGCCTATGAGTATGCATATTGACATACATATTCCATTATTAAAAAATCACTTTCCTGGCTTCATGGTGAATTTTACCAAACTTTTACAAAGAATTACCATCAATTCTACTCAAACTCTTCCAAAGAAAAAAACAAAGAAGAGGGACCACTCAAACTTACTTTATGAGGCTAGCATCATCCTGATACCAAAACCAGCAGGAAAGAAAAAAAAGCACTACTAGAAAATGAAACTATAGGCCAATATCCCTGATGAATAAAGATGCCAAATCTCAATGAAACATTAGCCAACCAAATTCAGCATCACATTAAAAGGATCATTCACCACAGTCAAGGGCAATTTATCATTGGGATACAAGAATGTTTCAACAAATACAAATCAATCAAAGTGATAAGTCACATTAACAACTTATTGACCAGAGATACATCTTCTGTTACCCAAATATTATTGATGAGAGACATATCAATATTCACTTGAAAAACAAATCACTGGCCACTGGCATTAGTTTCTGCAAAAATCCCCTGGTCAATGATGTGTTAATACAGTGACAGAAAATAATCATATGATATTCTCAATAGATACAGAAAAAGCAATTGACAAATTCAATACTCATTCATGATAGAAAATTTTAACAAATTAGGCAAAGAAGGAACATACTGCCACACAATAAAGATGATATAAAACAAGCTCTCAACTTATATCATACTCAGTGGTTGAAAGCTTTTCCTCTAAGATCACAACCAAGACAATGGTGCCTACTCTCAACACTCCTATTTAAATAGTACTAAAAGTCCTAGATAGCAGTCAGGCCAAAGAAATAAATAAAAGGTATCAGAATTTAGACGACAAAAGTAAATTTTTCTCTGTTTGCAGATGACCTGATTTTATACACAGAAAAATGTAAAGACTCAACCAAAAAAACATTCAATCTAATCAACAATTTCAGTAAAGTTGTAGGATAAAAAACCAATATACAAAAATCAGTAGTATTTCTATATGTGACAATAAGTTTTCTGAGAAAGAAATCAGGAAATCAATCTCATTTACAATAGCATCAAAAACAATATAATGCATAGGAATGACTTTAACCCCAAAAGTGAAAGATCTCCACTCTGAAATTTATGGGACATTTGTGAAAAAAATCAAAAAAGACACAAATAAATGGAAAGGTGTCTCATCTTTCTGACATGGAAGAATTAATATGGTTAAAATGTCAATACTACCAAAAGCCATCTATAGAGTTAATGCAACCCCTTTCAAGATTCTAATGGCATATTTTAATAGAAGTAGGGAAAAAAACAGTGCTAAAAGGTATATATAGAGAGCCACAAAAGATTCTGAATAGCCAAAGAAATCCTGAGAGAGAAAACAAATCAGGAGGTATCACACTTCCTGATTTCAAGCTCTCCTGCAAAGTTATTGTTATCAAAACATAAAAACAAACTGGCGTAAAAACAGACAAATAAACCAATGGAATAGAACTGAGGGCCCAGAAATAAAACTAAGCACATACAATCAACTAGTATTTGACAAGGGAGCCAAGAAGAAAATGTCTTTAATACCATTAAATTTCTTCATTTAATGAAGAAAAGACAGTGTCTTCAATAAATTGTGCTGTGATAGTTGGATAGTTGCATGTAAAATAATGAAACTGGACCCCTAACTTACACTACTCAGAAATATTATTTAATTCAAAATGAATTAAAGACTTAAATGTTAGAACTAAAACCAGGAAAATCCTAGAAGAAAAGATAAAAATAAAGCTCCTTGCAAATAAAACCATCTGAGCTGGACCTTGGTGATAATTTTGTAGATATGACACCTAAAGCACAAGTGAAAAAAAGTAAACAAGTTGAACTGCATCAAACTACGAATCTCCTGTACAGAAAAAGACATCATCAAGAAAGTGAGAAGATAACCTACAGAATGGTAAAAAAAAAAATCTGCAAACCATGTATCTGATTATAGGTTTATACCCAATATATATATATAAAATCAAATAAGTCAATTTAAAAAATGGACAAAGGACCTGAATAGACATTTTTTTCCAAAGAAGATACACAAAAAGCAAAGAGATACATGAAAATATGCTCAATATCACCAGTCATTAGAGAGATGCACATCAAAACCACAATGAGATAACATCTCATAGAATTGGCAATAGAATTGCCATTATCAAAATGACAAGAGGCTCTTTCAGCCATCTTGGCCCCTGTGAAGGCCTGCTGGGAACAGGACTTCTAAAACAACAAATATGTCTGGAAGGCTATGGTCCAAGGCCATTTTTGTTGGCTATAAGCGGGGTCTATGGACCCAGAGGGAACACAATGCTCTCCTGAAAATTGAAGGTGTATATTTTTGAGATGAAACTGAATTCTATCTAGGCAAGAGATGAGTTTCTATGTACAAAGCAAAGACCAACACAGTAACTCGGTGGAAAACCTAACAAAACCAGAGTAATCTGGGGAAGATCACTCGAGCTCGTGGAAACAGTGGCATGGCTCATGCCAAATGCTGAAGCAACCTTCCTGCTTAGGGCCATTGGACCCAGAATCCATGTGATACTGTACTCTTTGAGGATCTAAATTTATTGAGAAAAAAAAAAAGTATGGATTTGTTTAAAAAGAAAAAAGCTACAAGAGATAACAAATGCTGGCATTGATGTGGACTGTATACTGTTAGTGGGCTTCCCTTTCACTTTTCACTTTCCTGCCTTGGAGAAGGAAATGGCAACCCACCCCAGTGTCCTTGCCTGGAGAATCCCAGGGATGGGGGAGCCTGGTGGGCTGCTGTCTATGGGGTTGCACAGAGTCGGACACGACTGAAGCGACTGAACAGCAGCAGCAGTGGGATTATAAACTGGAATAGCAACTCTGGAAAACAGTATGAGCATCCTTAAAAAGTCAAAAACAGAACTAACATGTGTGCATTCTTACTTAGTCATGTCCACCACTTTGCAGCCTGTGGACTGCAGCCCACCAGACTCCTCTGCCCGTGGAATTTTCCAGGGAAGAATACTGGAATAGGGTTCCATTTCCTACTCCAGGGAATTTTTCTGCCCCAGGGATCAAATCTGCACTCCTGAGTCTCCTGCACTGGCAGGCAGATTCTTTACCACTTGGCGCCACTGGAACAAACATACAATCTAGCAATTCCCCTAGCCAGACTCCTCTGCCCATGGAATTTTCCAGGGAAGAATACTGGAATAGGGTTCCATTTCCTACTCCAGGGAATTTTTCTGACCCAGGGATCAAATCTGCACTCCTGAGTCTCCTGCATTGGCAGGCAGATTCTTTACCACTTGGCGCCACTGGAAGAAACATACAATCTAGCAATTCCCCTTCAGGGAAATATCCAAAGGAAAGAAAAACACTAACTTGAAAAGATACCTGCACCTCCATGTTCACAGCAGCCTTATTTATAATAGCCTAGGCTAGCCTAGGAAAACAACCTCTGTCCTGTAATGGATGAATGGATAAAGAAGTTGTGATACATACACACACTGGAATATTCTTTAGCCAAACTATTCTACATAACACAATGTCTATCTCGATTTCTCTCCACCTTGTAAACAAAGATATTTTGTTGACATCTGAAAAATGTCTAGGCTCTCACTCTCCCTCTTAAATAGAATTCCCAGAATTGATGGTAATTCCTCAAAGGGAGGGCTTCCCTTGTGGCTCAGCTAGTAGAGAATCCACCTGCAATGTGGGAGACCTGGGTTCAATCTCTGGTTTGGGAAGATCGCCTGAAGAAGGGAAAGGCTACCCACTCTGGTATTCTGGCCTAGAGAATTCCCTGGACTATATAGTCCATGGGGTTGCAAAGAGTCAGACACGACTGAGCGACTTTCTCTTTCCTCAACTGGAATTTGACATATTTTCTGAACAATGAAACACTTGGTACTTGTGACCTCTCTACCCTACTATCTACTGCAAAATGAAGTAACGTTTTCTGTACCTGCATTGTACTGTTTATTAATATTCAACTTGTGATGAAATATGACTTCTTTTCCCGTCTTAGACATTCTTTGAGCCTATATATCAGTCTCTACATTTCTAAGAAAGTTACCCTGACTAGTTTTGATTTCCCTTTACCACTGGAATCAAATATCACATCATAAAATGATATTGGAAAAAGAACCTCTCTACACATCACCAAAGCCTGTTTTAAAAAAGGCAGTAGGAAATATGTGGCAAATTTCACCTGAATAGTCCAAACAGCAGGTGTCTTAGTGTCTGTCATTTTTTTCATGAGCACTAAGTTGCATAGGTGGAGCCTTTTCTCAAAGTCACTTTCTCTTAGGCGGCTGTGTCTTTTCTGTCATCAACAATCTCAGTCTAGCAGTAGCACCATCTTTATTTAGTGCATCCAGTGTACTGTAAGAGATGATGCTTCAAAGAGTTACAAGTTCCTCCTCATTGGAAGTAGGTAAAAAAAGCAAATTGTCTCTGCTTGAAGATGTTACAAAATTCAGACTAACAGCAACTGCAAGGCTGTAAATTACTAGATGACCCTAAGGATCCGTATAATTCTTAAATTCTACTAACTCCATGATTCTTGTTGTTTCTTGCCACGTGGGCTTGCAGTTACCTGCTTCTTTTACTGGACACTTGGAGCAGAGCTCCTTGAAAACCACTATTCCAGTTATCTATTGCTCTATAACAAATCATCCCACAGTGCAATGACAGAAAGCAACAATCACTTTATCATGTTCATGGATCCAGTTAGGTTAGGATTTGGGGTATGGAGCAATAGGGCTGCCTTGTCTCTCCTCCGAAAGTCTGACCCTCTGTTTGGAAGACATGCGTGGCTGGGGTGACACAGATGTCTGGATATGACTTAAACCACAGGGGGCTGGAATCATCTAGAAGTTTTCTCACAATACATTTGACACCTGCGCTGGGATGATGCAGAAACTAATTTCAGCTGAAACTCTTGACTGGGGCATTAGGAGGCTGCTTCATGGGACTTAGGCTTCTTCACAGTACAGCAGCTTAAGAATAATCAAAATTCTTACATGGTAGCTTAAGACTCCAAGGCAAATATTCCAAGAGCAAGGTGGAAACTTCATTGTATTTTAGGACCTAGCCTCGAAAATCATCTAGCGTCACTTTTTGTAGGTTCAATCTATCAAAGACCTTCCCAGATTTAAGGAGTGGGAAAGATGTCAAAATATATGCAGCTGCATTTTAAAGTCACCACATTCTTTATTGCATTTATTTTAAAATTTCAGATAACACTAATCAAGATTCTTATCTTCTTCTTCTACATACCCAACTCTAATTGAAGTTTCATACCTGTGTAGCTTACAGACAGACTTTGGGGCTTCTAAGCACAACAGGGAAGAAATGAGTGAACCAAAGTGTCCAGTGGACAGAACAGATTTTTTTCTGGAGCCAAGAAGACATACACATTTGGAGTCAAATGAAGACTGATATTCTAGACACCTGCTGCTTCCTTTATAGACCCTAGGAGATCCAAGATTAAGCTCTGCAGCACTCCAAACCCTGGAGGAAAACACCTTGCTCGGACTCCATTTATTGGACACTGACCTTTCATCCACTGAAACTTGTATGTGTTCCTCAGCCTCTCAATGTTCTGTTTTGGCTAATTGGTTACCTAGACATGTCTCATCCTCGCCTGGGGACTATAAACATGCCTGAGCCTGGTAGAAGAGGTGCAGAGAAAGAGATGACTATGCTTCCCACAGAGACCCATCAGGTTCAACTTCTGAGGAAAGGAAAGGAAAGGAAGGAAAGCTATCTCAGCAAGAGAACTGAAATGTTAGAGGAAGCAACCTCCTCCTGGCTGAGCGTGGTACCATTCTCTGTACCAAGCACCACCTAATTATTCCTCACTGAAGATCAGCAAAGACTGCTGTGAATTAAAATCATAAATCAGCCCAGTGTTTCTATGGGAAGGGTATGGAACTAGGTGTGTTGACTAAGATGTGCAACAATATAAAAAAATGAAGATTTTGGTCAAGTCATGGAACTTCTCTATGTTTAGCTCAGGATACCAGCATTCTGAGTTTGGAGATGCTGACCTTTCAGTTCAAACACCAAACCTTTGAAATTGAAGGTGGACTATAACTCAGCATCTCTCTCTTCTATAGTAGACCCTGTGCAAGTGAAAGAAACAAGAATGCTGTATGGTATTGGTCAGTCTTTATAATGATAGTTAATGCGAGTTAACAGGTTAATTGAGCACTCAACATGCAAGTGCCAAACTGTTTAACATGTGTCACCTGATTTCACCCTCGTAACAATCTCATTTTACACCTACAGAAACTGAGACCCACAAGGGTGAAGTAAACTACCCGAAATCACATTGTTTGGAAGAGGTGGAGCCAGAATTTGAGCTAAGAAAGTCTGCATCTAGATCTAGGATTTTAACCACCAGGAAATACTGCCTCTGCTCAGGAGTTTATGTGAGACCCCTCCTAGGTACTTCCTGGGCTATCAAGAAGGACTGGAAAAAGTGATCCCTGGCCTGATTCTTCAGGGCAAGGAGAAACCAGCTGGGCTGAGCAAGGGTCAAGGGTTTTGCAGGGGGATCACTGCTGGTACAAGTGTAGGCAAGAGCCTGAAGGCTGTTGAGAGTTAGGATATGCCCACATGATCAGTCACTCACTTATGTCTGACTCTGTGACCCCATGGACTGTAGCTTGCCAGGGTCCTCGTGTGACTTTCCAAGCAAGAATACTGGAGCAGATTGCCATTTCCTCTTCCAGGGGATCTTCCCAATCCAGCAATTGAACACACCTCTCTTGTGTCTCTTGCACTGGCAGGTGAATTCTTTAACTTTGAAGCCACCTGGGAAGCCCCAAGAGCCAGGATAAAAGTTCCTTAAAGTCAAGAATCAATCATGTTTCCTTCCTCAACATGGGAGCCTTTGGTGCCTGGCATGTCCTAGATCATAATAGTCACGAGAAAAATCAAAGGAGTACAGGAGTCACAAGCATGGACCCTGGAGTCAGACTGTAGATGTTGCGCTATGTGACTTCAAATGTGGCTGTGCCTCTGTAAACTTTGGCTTCTCTATGTATAAAAACTGAGAGGTGGTAATAGAATCAACCTCCTAGAGTTTTTGTGAGGGAGTATCCAATGAGGTCATGTAGGTAAAATACATACATAGGTTACTACCAGCCATAGAGCAAGAGATCATTTTAAAAAGGTAATAATAGTTGTTTATCATCAGGCCCCTAACAAGGGAATGAACCATTGATGTGGGCATGATTATTAGAGGGCATGAGTTATTAGGAGGATTCCAGTATGACTCTAGAGGGTGAGAGGCAGGGGTACAAGGGAAAGCTGAGGTCAAATTGGACATCCCCACTTTCCCTGTGATATAATTATAAAGGATTTGATTTAGGTCATACCTTAATGGCCTATTGGTTTTCCCTACTGCCTTCAGCTTAAGTCTAAATGAAACCCCTTATGATTATACAGAAGAAGTGAAAATAGGATCAAGGGATTAAGAGTGCCTGAAGAACTATGGATGGAGGATTGTGACATTGTACAGGAGGTGGTGATCAAAACCATTCCCAAGAAAAAGAGATGCAAGAAGGCTAAATGGCTGCCTGAGGAGGCTTTGCAAATAGCTGAGAAAAGAAGAGAAGCCAAAGGCAAAAGAGAAAAGGAAAGATATACCCAACTGAATGCAGGGTTCCAAAGGAGAGATAAGAAAGGCTTCCTAAGTGAACAGCGCAAAGAAATGGAGGAAAACAATAGAATGGGAAACACTAGAGATCTCTTCAAGAAAATTAAAGATACCAAGTGAACATTTCATTCAAAGGTGGGCACAATAATAGACAGAAACAGTCTGGATCTAACAGAAGCAGAAGATTAAGAGCAGGTGGCAAGAATAAACAGAAGAGCTATATAAAAAGATCTTCATGACCCAGATAACCACAATGGTGTGATCACTCACCTAGAGCCAGAAATCCTGGAGTGTGAGGTCAACTGGGCCTTAGGAAGCATCACTATGAACAAAGCTAGTGGAGGTGATGGAATTACAGTTGAGCTATTTTAAATCCTAAAAGATGATGCTACTAAAGTGCTGCACTCGATACATCAGCAAATTTGGAAAACTCAGCAGTGGCCACAGTACTGGAAAAGGTCAGTTTTCATTCCAATCCCAAAGAAAGGCAATGCCAAAGAATGTTCATATTGTGGCACAATTGCACTCATTTCACATGCTAGTTAAGCATGAACTGAGAACTTCCAGATGTTCATGCTGGATTTAGGCAGAAGAACCAGAGATCAAATTGCCAACACTTAGTGGATCACAGAAAAACCAAGAGAATTCCAGAAAAGCATTTACTTCTGCTTCATTGACTAAGCTAAAACCTTAGACTGTGTGGATCACAGAAAACTGTGGAAAATTCTTAAGCAGATGGGAATACCAGACTACCTTATCTGTCTCTGATAAACCTGTATGCAGGTCAAGAAACAACAGTTAGAACTGGACAAGGAACAATGGACTGGTTCAAAATTGGGAAAGGAGTATGTCAAGGCTGTATATGGTTACCCTGTTTATTTAGATTATATACAGAATACATCATCTGAAATGCCAGGCTGGATGAAGCACAAGCTGGACTCAAGATTGCTGGGATAAAATATCAATAACCTCAGATATGCAGATGACAACACCCTAATGGCAGAAACCAAAGAGGAACAAAAGAGTCTCCTGATGAAGGTGAAAGAGGATAATGAAAAAGCTGGCTTAAAACTCAACATTCTAAAAATGAAGATCATGGAACCAGTTCCATCACTTCATGGCAAATAGATGGAGAACCAATGGAGACAGTGACAGGCTACTTTCTTGGGCTCCAAAATCACAGTAGAAGGTGACGGTAGTCATGAAATTAAAAGATGCTTTCTCCTTGGAAGAAAAGCTATGACCAATCTAGACAGCATATTAAAATGCAGAGACATCACTTTGCCAACAAAGGTCCATATAGTCAAACTATGGTTTTTCTAGTAGTCATGTATGGATGCAAGAGTTGGACTATAAAAAAGAAGGCTGAATGCCCAAGATTGGATACTTTTGAGCTATGATTTGGAGAAGACTCTTGAGAGTCCCTTGGACTGCAAGGAGATCAAACCAGTGAATCCTAAAGGAAATCAATCCTGAATACTCATTAGAAGGACTGATGCTGAAGCTGAAGCTCCAATACTTTGGCCACCTGATGCAAATAGTCAACTCATTAGAAAAGACCCTGATGCTGGGAAAGATGGAAGGCAGGAGGAGAAGGGGATGAGAGAGGACGAGCTGGTTGGATGACATCAATGACTCAATAGACATGAGTTTGAAGAAGCTCCAGGAGATGGTGAAGGACAGGGCAGTCTGGCGTGCTGCAGTCCATGGGGTCACAAAGAGTCAGACATGACTGATCATCTGGACTACACCAAAACTTTCCTGCTGTGTTTTCCCAATATTTTGTGATCTTAATGGTGATAGTGATGAGGAGGAAAAGCGAGGAACCACCTTGTATTTACACTGCAATTGGTATTTCACAATGTACTTCTATAGTCATTATTTTATCCAATATTCCAAACAAAATATGTGATAAATATGAAGTGTGTATCATGTCCCCATTTTGCATAAATCTGGAAGAGGCCCAGAGAGTATAAGTACCTGTAAAAAGTCAACAGGGCTGATAATAGAAAAACAAAGCCCAATTATTCTGACTCCTGACTCTTTATCCCTCCAAATGAATAACAAAGCTAATGTAGATATTCTCAGGAAATTTCCTTAACAATAGAGAATCTGTCGGACATGCTTATTGGCTGTTTACCAAACCTTGTTTCTTTTTCTCCTGGAACATGCCTTTATATTTTCTTTACTTTGTTCATTACATTTCTACAAGTATCTTAAAGTATTTGTTTTTGTCAAAATGACTGAACATTTTCTGTATTTTAGTGTATTATTTTGATAATAACATTCTTCCCTTTAAAATCCAACCAAACTATCTCAAACACTGAGGCAATTTTTTTTAACTAAAAAATACCAGCCTGATCTTTTCAAAGAAAAAAATTATTAAAAGTCCTTTGGCTAGACAAATAGAAACCACCTTTTCCTGTTCAGCTCTGGCGAACATAAATGTACTCCGTATGTATATTTACCACATCACTCCATCTACCTTGCAGTTAAGTGTGACCATGTAACTTATCTCTAGTCAATGGATCATGTGCAGAAACAATTTGAGGCCTGATCCATGAGATCTTTCCTTCCCCTTGAGCAGCAGCATTAGAATTTGAAGATAGCATGTCTACAAAATGGAAGGAGCTTGGATTCCTAAACCTTAGCTTTGGATGAATTTGCCAACTGCTCTGGAACACCTATTTTGGAAATTACACAAGCAAGAAATACATTCCTATTATGCTATGCCACTGAGGCTAATCTCTTTCAGCAGCTAGAATTACCCTAACTAATAAAGTCATGGAAAAAGATATAAATATTACAAACCGAGACACTCACTAAGACCATCTGCAGAATTCCCAGGATCTATGCGGAGAAGGCAATGGCACCCCACTCCAGTGTTCCTGCCTGGAGAATCCCAGGGACTGGGGAGCCTGGTGGGCTGCCGTCTCTGGGGTTGCACAGAGTCGGACATGATTGAAGCGACTTAGCGGCAGCAGCAGGATACTTCCATGAGGGCTTCCCACAGTGGCTCAGCAGTAAAGAACCTACCTGCAATGCAGGAGATGCAGGTTTAATTCCTGTGTCGGGAAGATCTCCTGGAAAAGCACATGGCAACCCCCACCAGTATTCTTGTCTGGAAAATCCTATGAACAGAGGAGACTGGAGGACTATAGTCCATGGGGTCACAGAGAGTCTGACATGTCTGAAGCAACTGAGCACGCACACACACTCGCATACTTCCATGAACATGTGCTTCTTTTATTAGAAGTATGTTATGTCCCCATCTTGAAAGCAGGTGGCAATAGATAAGAATCGCAAGAATATAAATTAATTTTTTTGTTATTTTTCATGTATTTCATATTTTGGGTGCATTGGGTCTTAGCTGCTGTGCATGGGCCTTCTTCGGTTGCCCTGAATGAGGGCTGCTCTTTAACTGCGGTGCCCAAGCTTCTCACTGAGGCGGCTTCTCTTGTTGCACAGCATGGATCTAGGGCACACTGGTTTAGTAGTTACAGCACATAGGCTCAGTTGCCCCATAGCTTGTGGGATCCTCCTGGACCAGGGATCAAACTCATGTCCCCCGCATTAGCAGGTGGATTCTGAACCACTCTACAGCCAGCGAAGTCCCTGTAAATTCATTTTGGTCAGGAGACCTACCTACCTTTGTGTCCTCGGCAACTCTCAAAATACCAGGAACAGAGTAGGTGTTCAGTAAAGGACTACAGAAGTAACTGTCTTTACAACCATCATCCAAAGAGAAAACAGTTGAATGGGATTTGAATAATTAGGCTTTCCAAAAGGAAAAGAGCAATTTCCTTTGGGAGGCACTGTAAGAAGCAGGATATATGCCACAACTTGGTAACAAAGTGCTAAGAGATTGTTCACATATCCATTCATTTCTTCAAAGCTATTTATCAAGTATCTGTTATATGATCTGGCAGTATTCCAAGGGACAAGTTATAACAAAAATAAAGAAGATATCTGTGTTCATGACTCTTACATTTAAAAGAAAGCAGAATATGTCACCCTAGAAGATGCCTCTTTAGCCATTAAAGAGGAAATCACATGTCCAAGATGGTGTCACTTCTGCCAAAGCCCGTTATACCAAACCTAGATTTAACGTCTGACCTAATGGCTGTTTCAATCCTCAAAAAAAAAAAAAAAAGTAATCTTAATCTGACAGCTTGGAATTTTCCAGTCAGCACCAATGAGGTGATCTGTCACTTGAGCCCCCTTCATCACCACTTCCAACCCCCAGTCAAAGAAAGAAGAGGTAATCTGAACATAGACCTTGCCCTTACTTCCCAAAGAGATGACAGATAATTGGGCCTGAAACAATACTTTCTTTTTGTTTGCTAATAACTTCCTTTCCCCACCCTCCTCCTGCCTATAAAACTCTCCCACTGTATACAACACCTTTGAGTGCTCTTCTTTTTTTCTAGATAGTGTGCTGCCCGATTCAGGAATCACTGAAGAAAGATAATTAGGTCTTCACATTTACTCGATTGAATTTTGTTTTTTTAATAATGATAAAGGTTATTTTGAGGTGGATTATTTTTGAGAAACTGCTTACATAAGAGAAGCTCTGCAAACAGAGACGACGTTACACTTCAGTAAGAATAACTTACATTTATAAAGAAATCTTCATCTGTAAGGGCATGTCTCTCTGTACCAGGATAAGAATGACTAAATCACAGGCAAATATCAATGGAGAAGGCAATGACTTAATTTGTTATTCAACAAATCCAACTTATTTACTGTGACTTTTCTGGTAATCCCCATCAAATGTCTTTTCCAATCCTCAACTTTTTTTTTTTAATCTTTAGCTAATAATGGTGGGCTGCTGTCCATGGGGTCGCACAGAGTCGGACACGACTGAAACGACTTAGCAGCAGCAGCAACGATGGTATTTAAGTGACTTGGGCCACCTCTGGGAGTTACTCAGTTTGGAGGGCATCTACCATGAATATATGAAGCACACATGTCATACACTTGCTTTTGTTTTTCTTTTAGTCTTTTGTTATATGAGGATCCAGCCAAGAACTCAGAAGGATAGAGGTACAATTATTTTTTCTCCCTTACATATTTTACTGCATTTCTACACATGTCTGAAACACTTGCATACAAACCTGGGTCAGTTTGAGCTAGGTACTCAGTCATCTGGGTACATATTATAACAATGAGTATGTGAGGTTAGCAATGATATGATGAGAGACACATTAGGATAATGGTCCATTCTCTTAAAGCAAAGAACATCTGCTCCAAAATTGCGAAGAAAAAAAATTTGAGAACAAATTAACGAGATCCACACTTACGAAGTTGAACCATGCAGGACAAAAAAGTGACCACACCAAAAGTAAACAGTAAAGATAATGTTCTGTGGCTGGTCATTTAGTTGATGAAAGTATCAATCCATTCTGTTTCAAAGCTCTTGTTTCATAAGAGTTAATCATATAATTTGGCTCCAGGAACACCAGCAATGGCAGATGTGCTGTCCAAATGACCAGGTTAAGAAAAATAAAGGCAGATGGTTTTAGATTAAAGTCTGGATGGTGATGCTGCCGTTAGAGAATTGGCATTCTGTCACCAGGCCAAGGTTCTTCTATTCTATTTACTTCACTCTCTAAATTATCTGCCACCTGGTGGTCCAGGGAATCATTTGGAAGTTTAATCATAGGCAGTTGATAAAATCTCTCTAATTTGAATTCAATGATCCAGGCAAGAAATATTTATTGAGTGCCTATTGTGTGTAAAATAAGACTCTAGGTGCTGGGGAACACAACTAGGAAGTCGGAAAGCAAAGAGTGAAAGCAAAAAAAAAGAAGCAATTTCACTAATATACATGAATACTAAAAATGAAAAAAAAAATAATAAAAATAAATTCTATTCAGAGCTATTAAGAAAATAAAGTACAATAATGGAGGCATTAGTGTTTAGAGAAGGCTTCTTGAAGAAGTGACATGAGTTGAGATAGGAAAGATGACATATTTGTTTTCTACTACTACATAACAAATTGCCACAAATTTACTATCTCGAAGTTGCTGTGAATCAGGAGTCCAAGTATGCATTAGCTGAATACTTTGCTCAGGGTCTTGCAAGCCAAAATCAAGGTGCTGGCTGGGATTATGATCTCATCTGAGGCTTGGGGTTCCCTTTCAGGTTCAGTCTTCAGCAGGATTTATTTCCTTGTGGCTGTAAGACTGTGGTCCCTTTTTACTGCTGGCTATTGTCTAGGGACCACTGTCAGCACTGAGACACTGCCCTCTGGTCCTTGCTCTGCAGCCTCCTCCTCTTACAACATACCTTCTAATAGGCCAACAAGAAAGCATCTCTCTGATACTTCATCCTCTTTTAAAGGGCTCACTTGATTAACTCAGGCCCACCCATGAGTCTTCCTTTTGATTAACACAGTCAACTCATTAATAACCTCATCACAGGAGTAATATAACATATTCATTGGTTCCACTCATAGTCAAGAGGAGGGACATGAATGCTAGAGGGAATCTTGAGGACCCTCTAAAAAGTCTACCTACCAAAGATGAAGGCCAGTTATCCAAAAGGAGAAAGCCTTTCCAGGCAGGGTCAAGGGAAGGAAAGTTGGTCTATTGAAGCACCACGGTTGAGGCAAAGGGCAAAAGAAAGTAAGGAAGGAGGCACCCCCAGGAATCATCTGAATTAAAACATGGGGCATTAGTGGCCATGTTAAGTTTGGATTTCATTTTATGTGTAAGTAGAAGTTGACTCGGGGAAGGCAATGGCACCCCACCCCAGTACTCTTGCCTGGAAAATCCAATGGACGAAAGAGCCTGGTGGGCTGCAGTCCATGGGGTCGCTAACAGTCGGACAGACTGAGCGACTTCACTTTCACTTTTCTCTTTCATGCATTGGAGAGGGAAACGGCAACCCACTCCAGTGTTCTTGCCTGGAGAATCCCAGGGATGGGGGAGCCTGGTGGGCTGCCGTCTATGGGGTCACACAGAGTCGGACACGACTAAAGTGACTTAGCAGCAGCAGCAGCAGAAGTTGACTAATATTATCTGAGCCTGCCCCCTCCTCTTGCCTCCAGCATGATATCAGCCTCATTAGTGGCATAAAGAATAATGGATCCAATGTCAAGAGAACTGGGAAGTTTTTATTTGTTGAAACCACCTCTCATTTTGAGGAATCAGGGCCTGTGCTGAAGGTTCTTTACAGGTCTGAAGTTCTTTTTTTTTTTTTTTCTAGGTACTATTAAAGAGACCATTCAGGTAAATGCAAAAATAATATAAATGTAATCATTTTCTAGTGCTGGCTGACTTAATTAGAAAGGAATCTGGTCTCCTGCTTCTTCCAGGCATCTTCCAATGCCCATGAATGCACCCTTGGGTCACCTTCATAAATTTTGTAAAGAAAAACAAAAATATTTAAAAAGTAAAAGCATTTCTAAGAGCAGTATACACTTTGTCCTTTGGTCAGGCTAGAATTCATAATTAGTGTCTTTGAAATTTCCACCAGTGCAGATTTTCTAAGCTAATACTGAGGCAAAAATTTATTGCTTAGAAATGCCAGCTCATCACAGTCACTTTTTTCCTTTGCCTTCCTAATCTGAGGCTGACAGGGAGATCCAAGTCTGAATTAAACAACCTACTGAAATATCATGTGTCCTAATTGACCTAGGAGTCAGAGGTGTAACTGCTTTCTTAGTTTCTTCGATTGAAGTACTAGCAGGATTTACTTGAGTCTTCACTTTGAGACTCTGACTAGTAGAGGAAAAAAAATGTTAGGAAATGATAGAACTTAGATTCTTTTTTTTTTTTTTTTTTGGCAGGAGGGTTTTTGGTTTATTCTTTTCTTTTTTTTTTTTTTTTTCTTTATTTTACTTTACAGTACTGTATTGGATTTGGCATACATTGACATGAATCCACCATGGGTGTACATGAACTCCCAAACATGAACTTAGATTCTTAAACTTGAAAACCCAACAAAGACTGTTGGATAATTCTCATTTCTTTTTTTAAGTGCCTTGTTTAGTTGCTCAGTCATTCAGTCATGTCCAACTCTTTGTGACCCCATGGAGTGCAGCCTGCCAGGCTCCTCTATCTATGGGATTTTCCAGGGAAGAATACTGGAGTAGGTTGTCATTTCCTCCTCCAGGGGATCTTGCTGATCCAGGGTCTGAACCCAAGTCTCCTGCATTGCAGGTGGATTCTTTACCCCTGAGCCACTGAGGAAGTTTTTAAGTGCTTACTCACTGGTATAACTTTCCAAATGTCATGTGGACCAGGATTTGGACTAAGGCAATATAAGATCCTTTTTTCTCAACATCCCTTCTTGTTTCCATCACTAAAGCCTCATATTATGAAGATTATGTTACATTATTTTCCTATAAGGAAGTGAGAGAAATTTATTCAGTGAAGCAATCTAAAAATAACTTATTTGAGAGCCAGTGGCTTCCATGGTTACCGAAAGACCTTGTTGATTCTCTGCTCTAACAGGCAACCACAACTGGGGAATCATTTGAATTGAAAACAACACACACTCGAAAGAGCATGAAGGACTCTAGAACAAGACTGTGCAGCCCTCCATCCCATGAAGTGTAATCTGCTTCTTCATAGCCCCATGAAAAGCACATACCAGGAAGAAAGGAATATACTCAAAAAGTAAATGAAACCTGGATCTGAATCAATTTCTTGGTTCTGGGAATCCCCACCATGCTGTTATGCTCTGACAAACTCCAAGTAGCTCACAAGGTAAATTTCAAAAATACTGTCTTTACAAATAACAACTGATCATATACTTAATATCTACTAATAGCACCAAAAGAAAGTTACTTTTTCCTTAAATAAAATTATATCACATGACTTTAAATGAAAGCTATACATATATTATATGGTAGTTGGTAAAGAAGTAAGTTATATATGTGTACATATATGTTTGGAACATACATGCTTATATATTTATGTATTCTTTCATGTATAGTAAGTCACAAAAGTTCTGATACCCCATTGCAACTTGTTTTCTATAGCAAGGACCTAAGAAAAATTTACTTTTGAAAAAAGAATTTCATATTTTTATCACAGATTCTCAGGTCTAGTATACCCAAAACATATTTATTAAATAGAAGGAAAACAAACATTAAAATATATTAAAATTATCTACACAGTAACTAAACTGAATAGCCAGAGTACCAAAGATATGTTTAGTTAATTTAGTTATCAGTAATCTAGATTAGAGGTGTAGGCAGCCTCTTTGACAAAAATTGGCTCAAAAATTAATTGTTTAATACCAATTAAATTAGCTTCGATATTTTTTTTGCACCAAAGGTTCTTTCTTCTGTTCAGCAATAATGATCAAGTAGCTGCCAAGTGCCAACCACTATTCCAAGATAAGGGTAATACTGTGAGCAAGTTGGACACAAAAATATGTGTCCTCATGAAGTTTATATTCTAATAGGAAAGGCAGATAAACCAAGAGAGTTTCAAACCATAAATGAGTTTGCAATATTTAAGAAAATTAAAGTGATTTGATAGAAAATACGGGAGAAGTAAGGACTTCCCTGGTGGCTCAGACAGTAAAGAATCCGCCTGCAATGCAGGAGACCTGGGTTCAATTCCTGGGCTGGAAAGCTCCCCTGGAGGAGGGCATGCAACCCTCTCCAGTATTCTTGCTTGGAGAATCCCCATGGACAGAGGAGCCTGGAGGTCACAAAGAGTCAGACAAGACTGAGTGACTAAATGCACACACGAGCTCAAAGCAGAAGGGACAGCAAAGTCAGGAAGGGTTTTCTAAGGTGACTTTGAGCTCTGACTTTAAATCAGTAGGAGGAGCCAGGCATGAAAATCATCACAGGAAGCACATGTAGGGAGAGAGAACAAATGCAAAGACGTGGAGGTAAAAAAAGAGCCTGGCTTGACAGAGAAGCAGGAAGTAAGCCAATGTGCTTCCAGCAGAGAAGACAGGCAATACAAAAATTCACTGGAAAGGAAGCATGAACGGGCGGTGGTCAGGAGCGTAGATTTCGCTTTAAGTGCCTTGGGAAGCCATTAGAAGAATTTAGACAGATAAGCAATGGGATCAGAAATGAGCTTTTTAAAGATAACTCTGGCTGACTGTGTGGACACAGGACTGAAAACTGCTCAGAAGACCATTGTAATAATCCAAGGGCGAGATTATGCTGGCTTGCTAAAAGTGGTGGCAGAACATGAATAGTGTGCATTACAGTTTATGTATGACAGCCTGCAAAATGCAAAGGAAGCCTAAAGGCTTCATTTTCCAGATGTTTGGGCATGAGAAAGTAACGATGATCCCCAACATTTATGAATGGGCTGTGTTCCAAAGACTTGTTTGTTGCTTATTCTAAACTCAGGCTACTTTTTCCCACAGATATTGTGTTATTATCTGCTAGGGTTTCATATGATTAATGAAACTGTCCAATATTCATATCAGTAATGAGCAGGACACTCCCAAAGTTCTGCCCTTTTCTCATTATCTAGCCTTATCTCAAAGCAGAAGAGCTTCAAATGATCACACACTTGCCTAATGCTTTTTTATTTTTATGTTGCCCCAGTTGTTTGCTTTAGAACATCAATTTTATTCACTATACCTCTCTAATAGAAAATAATCCAGGTAATATATAATATTAAGGTACTTATGCTCTCCAAAGAGGAATATTGAATTTCTTAGCGGTATCATAAATTTTGGTTTGCCAAGGATCCAATCCCACAGTAGAAAGTGTCAGAACCTTTTTTCAGAACGGAAGCATGTGAAAAAAAATTAAGGAAAAAAAAAAAGATATTTAGACTCATAAAATCTTAGGGGGTGATTGCTTGGATAGGATGAAGTGGACACAATGAGGCTGGTGAAGTCTTCTAAGACAATGTTTCTCAAACTTGAATGTATAGGAACTTCCAATTTGGGTCATGGTCGGGAATACAGGGATTGGATTTACTCTCCTGCCTTAAATATGGACAAACTACATGAAACAACAATATTAAGACATTGGACAACAGGTAGCACAGTGATACCTACAGGATGAAAAACAAACCAGGTGAGTCCTGTGACTGCCCTGGCAATTATATCTGGAAAGAATTTTGAGGCCACAGTGTAGGAATGGGGAGGGAATTCAGTTGAGGCAACAGAGTTGAGAATGTGGTGTGGCAAGGAAGCTAGCTTTTGCAGAGCAGAGTACTGGAGAGGAAAGAACTGCACAGAGCGAACTCCAGAGATGTGCAGAGGGTTTCTCTCAAGTCTTCATCAGAGTACTGATTAGTGTGTACGGTATTCTTTCCTTATCCACAGGGGATACTTCCAAGACCTCCAGTGGATGCCTGCAACTGCAGATAGTACCAAATCCTATATATACTGAGCTTTTCCCTATACATACATCTTTCTTTGGTGGGATCCAACATTCTCCTGTCAATGGTTGTCCAGTAGCTAAGTATATATATACCTATGATAAAATTTAATTGATGTTAGGCACAGTTAGAAAATATCTGAGTTGCCGGCATTACTACTCTTGTGCTTTGGGGCCATTAGTAAATAAGATAAAGGTTATTTGACCATGAGTACTGTGATACTGTGACAATAGATGTGATAAATGACACAGCTATTAAGTGCCTAATGACCAGGTAGCATACACAGTGTAGACAAAGGGATGATTTCCTCCCTGGGTGGGATGGAGCAGGACAACTCAAGAGTTCATTATGTGCTAAACAATGTGTAATTTAAAACTCATGAATTGTTTATTTATGGAATTTTCCATTCAGTGTGTTTGGACCACAGTTGACTACAGGTAACTAAAACCACAGAAATCAAAACTCTGGATAAGAGATTTTACTACTGTACGTGTCTGAAAACAATGAGAACCTGGAGAAAGGAAATGTAATGAACTCTGGAGCTCATATAGATTGATCATAGCTTATGTTCTCACCAGCCAAAGAGGGGAAAACCTTGTAATACCTGAGACATCAGACAGAATTCTTCCAATGGCAATGACTCTGAGGCGATATTGATAGAACAAAATTAGTCCTAGACTAAAGCCTATTCTGGTTCCACCCTGTAAAGCTTATTAAAAACAAGCCTTGAAAGGATCAAACTGTTCCTAAATAAACTGTGTCCCAAAACAAAGTGTGTGAATATTTAAAGGGATACAAAATTCCACTAATAAGGTAAAATCTACAATGTCTAACACTCAATAAAAGAGTCTAGGTAGGCAATTTAGTAAGTAAATAGTACCTATAATGAGGAGAAAAACTAATCACAGGAAATACACTTAGAAGTGACACAGATGATAGAATTAGCAGATAAGGGCATTAAAATGGTTATTTTAAATCTCTTCCATATATTGAACAAGGTAGAGAAAAGCACGAGTATCCTGAAAGAGAGACATAAAATGTATACGTTTCTGGGAATTCCCTGGTGGCCCAGTGTTTAAGAATCCGCCTGCCAATACAGGAGACACAGACGCAATCCCTGGTCCAGTAAATCCCACATGCTGAAAAGCAAGCCTGTGCATCACAACCACTGAGCCAGGGCTCTAGAAGCTGTGTGCCATACCCACTGAGCCCGCACGCCGCAGCTGCTGAAGGCCGAGCGCCTAGAGCCCGGGCTCCACAACAGGAGAAGGCACCACCGTGAGAAGCCCGCACACGGGGACCAGAGAGCAGCCTGCGCTCATGCAGCTAGAGAAAGCCTGGGTAGCGACAAAGACCTGGTGCTGCCAAAAATAAAGTTAATTATATATATATTCATATATATACATAGACAGAAATGGAATCTTCTAGGGATGAAAAATGCAACGATTGAGATGAAAAATGTATTTGATAGGATTAACAGATCAGATATTGTTGAGGAAAATATGAGCATATTTAAAGACATAGAAATAAAAATCACGTGAAATAAAACAGAAAAACTAAAATGCTAAAAAATGAGCACAGAGTCAGTGAGTTGTAGAAAAGCTTTCCACAGCTTGCTGCTACTGCTGCTGCTAAGTCGTTTCAGTCATGTCCGACTCTGTGCGACCCCATAGATGGCAGCCCATTAGGCTCCCCCGTCCCTGGGATTCTCCAGGCAAGAACACTGGAGTGGGTTGCCATTTCCTTCTCCAATGCATGAAAGTGAAAAGTGAAAGTGAAGTCACTCAGTCGTGTCCAACTCTGTGCGACCCCTGTCTCTTATACACATCTAGATGTGTATAAGAGACAGTGCTGAAGGTTCTTTACAGGTCTGAAGTTCTTTTTTTTTTTTTTTTCTAGGTACTATTAAAGAGACCATTCAGGTAAATGCAAAAATAATATAAATGTAATCATTTTCTNAGGCTCTTCCACCCATGGGATTTTACAGGCAAGAGTACTTAATATGCATGAATTTAGGTTCTGGAAACAGTGAGAGATTTATTTCGCGGGGCTCCAAAATCATTGCAGATCGTGACTTCAGCCATGAAATTAAAAGACACTTGCTTCTTGGAAGAAAAGTTATGACAAACCTAGACAGCATCTTAAAAACAGACACATTACTTTGCCAACAAAGGTTCATCTAGTCACAGCTATGGTTTTTCCAGTAGTCATGTATAGATGTGAGAGTTGCACTATAAAGAAAAACTGAGTGCCGAAGAATTGACCATGAGTACTGCTTTTGAACTGTGGTGTTGGAGAAGACCCGAGAGTCCGCTGGACTGCAAGGAGATCAAAGCAGTCAATCCTAAAGGAAATCAGTCCTGAATATTCATTGGAAGGATTGATGCTGAAGTTGAAACTCCAATACTTTGGCCACCTGATGCAAAGAGCTGACTCATTGGAAAAGACCCTGATGCTGGGAATGATTGAAGGCAGGAGAAGGGGACAACAAAAGATGAGATGGTTGGATGACACCACTGACTCGGTGGACATGAGTCTGAGCAAGTTCCAGGAGCTGGTGATAGACAGGGAAGCCTGGTGCACTGCAGTGCATTGGGTCGCAAAGAGTCGGACATGATTGAGCAACTGAACTGACTGAATTTAGGTTCTTGGAGGAGGAAAAGAAAAGCAAAAAATTTCTGAAGAAATAATAGTTGAAAATTTTTCAAATGTGTTGATCCAAAAAGCTCAAACTCCAAGTTCAAAAAACAGGAAAACACCTACACCAAGGAATTCATAGTCAGATTGTTTAAAATCAGTGATCTTGGGAAAAAAAAAAGAATCCTAAAATAGTCATGAAAAAGCTTCCATACGAATACTAATCACTTAGCTATCTGTTACAGTGCAGGTTCTGACTCAGTAGGTTTGGGAGGGGTCTGAGATGCTGCTTGTCTAACAAGGTGACCCCAAAGCTGATAGTTTGATAATCACAGTTTTGAGAAGCAAATTCTTCAGATTCTAATAGCCAAACTGCTTTGACTTTCTAAATTAAACCAAAGTAACAAGAGATTCATAATTTAAAGTGAGGTGATAGACCCAGGGAAGCAAAACAGTTTTTGGGTTTCCAGTCAGTTTCATACTACACATTAATAGAGAGCTACATCAAGACCTAGTCTTTTAAAATTTGTCTTAAATTTGTTTTGCCAAGCAGAGTAGACTTTTGGGGGCTGTCTAACAACCATTCCTTCTTATTTGTTGATTTTATTCTGATTTCCTTGTGAAATTTTATCCTCTTATTTATACTCAGGTTATCAAACCAGTGAATTCTAAAGGAAATCAACCCTGAATATTCATTGGAAGGACTTATGCTGAAACTGAAGCTCTAATACTTTGGCCACCTGATTTAAGCAGCCAGCTCACTGGAAAAGACCCTGATGTTGAGAAAGATCACAGGCAGGAGGAGAAGGAGATGACAAAGGATGAGATGGTTGGATGGCATCACCTACACAATGGACATGATTTTGAGAAAACTCCAAGAAATAGTGAAGGAAGGGAAGCCTACTGTGTTGCAGTTCATGGTGATCACAAAGTGTCAGACACAAGTTAGCAACTGAGCAACAACAAAATATATGCTCTGAATGGAGATTCCCTCCAAACTGCAAGGATGGAACAGCCTTAGCTAAAGTCACTGTTTCTCAAGAGAGATTCTTCTTTTGCTTGAACCTGGAAGAATGTAGGCTAAATATGCAGCAATTGACTTACTTCCTTTAAGGAGAAAGAGAATAAGAATAGCATTGAGAGGGAGCAGAATTTGCCACCCCAAAATATGTCTTTGGCATATTAAGTATTTTAATTTGCTTATTTTCTAAGCAATAGTAGGCATGAAAAAAAAAAAACAACAACAACTCTGAAAACCAAGTATGAGTTACCCTTTTGTAAGAAACATTTATATTTGTAACAAAAATTTTCCCTTGTAAGGGTTTCTCCTCCTCTGTATCAGAGGAGGAAAAAAGATCAAATCTCTAGAAACTCTTATCAGTGGAGAAGACAGTGGCTTAAATTTGCATCAGAACCTTACCCTTGTTTACTGTGATTTTCCTGGTCATCTCCCATAACTGACTTCGCCCATACTTAACATTCACTGTTGTTTTTAGCTAAAGATAGTATTTAAGGTGCGGGCTTTGGCCATTTGGTGAGTTACTCAGTTTTTCTGGGTTTCTCCCACATATATGAAAAAGCGAAAATGTTAGTAGCTCAGTCATATCAGACTCTTTGGGACCCTGTGGACTATAGCCCTCTAGGCTATTCTGTTCATGGAATTTTCCAGACAAGAATACTAGAGTGAATAGCCATTCCCTTCTCCAGGAGATCTTCCCAATGCAGGGACTGAACCCGGGTCTCTCACACTGCAGGCAGATTCGTTACCACCTGAGCCACCAGGGAATATGTTATCAAAAGTGTGATTTTCTCTTGTTAATCTGTCTTATGTCAATTTCATTCTTAAACCAGTCAGAAGAACCTACAAGTGTAGAGGAAAATCTATTTCCCCAATACAGTCCAAACAGAACAAGCAGAGCCAAGGAGAAAGAAAAACTAGGTTCTGCTGTTTCATGTTCACCCTTAAATCATGCCATTTTTGAAGTGAGACCTATGTCTGACTCTTTAGGTACATAAGGTAAAAACTGTCTTTTTTTAAAAGCAAGTTTGACTATGTGTTTATATATATAAAGAATGCTAACAGAAACTAAAGCATGAGTTAAATAAACTTTTGTGATCTAGCCTAGGAATGTAATCACAATGTTTTACACAATTTATATTGTTGATCATGGATTTCAAATCAAATCTCAGTATTCTTAGAGACATCTCTCCCTATTTGCTGTAACAGCTTTTGTGAATAGAGGGGAAATTCAATTCTGCCTGACTGAGTCAGAGTAGTTTGCCAAAGAGTTCCTAAAATTGTGTCTTCCCCCAAACTCAGAATATTCTTAAAATAGATGTCAAAAGAGATCTGGTGAATAAAATGAAACAGAAGCATATGAACACTATGCACATAAACATCTTGACTTAGAAAGAGGACACTCATTAAACAAGACAATAACTAGCTGGTTTGTGTTTGCTTGCTTTCTCTTGTTAAAAATACTTTTTTAATTAAAAAAAAATATACAATTTACACTGAAATAGAATTACAGTCCCAGATAATTCCAAGAAGACAGTACAGGGAAGTAAAATTTGCCACCCTAAAAGATGTCTCATTGGCATGATATTAATTTATGCTGATTATTTTGAAGAATGAGAAAACTCAGAATTTTTTTTTTTACCTCTCTCTTAGCTGCCTAAAGAATTTAGATTAAGCATGTGTTCCTAGAATAGAGCTATCATCAGAGATGTCAGAAACTAAGATCATGGCATCCGGTCCCATCACTTCATGGGACATAGATGGGGAAACAGTGGAAACAGTGTCAGACTCTATTTTGGGGGGCTCCAAAATCACTGCAGATGGTGACTGCAGCCATGAAATTAAAAGACGCTTACTCCTTGGAAGAAAAGTTATGAGCAACCTAGATAGCATATTCAAAAGCAGAGACATTACTTTGCTGACTAAGGTCCGTCTAGTCAAGACTATGGTTTTTCCAGTGGTCATGTATAGATGTGAGAGTTGGACTGTGAAGAAGGCTGGGCACTGAAGAATTGATGTTTTTGAACTGTAGTGTTGGAGAAAACTCTTGAGAGTCCCTTGGACTGCAAGGAGATCCAACCAGTCCATTCTGAAGGAGATCAACCCTAGGATTTCTTTGGAAAGAATGATGCTAAAGCTGAAACTCCAGTACTTTGGCCACCTCATGCGAAGAGTTGACTCATTGGAAAAGACTCTGATACTGGGAGGGATTGGGGGCAGGAGGAGAAGGGGACAACAGAGGATGAGATGGCTGGATGGCATCACTGGCTCGATGGACGTGGGTCTGAGTGAACTCCGGGAGTTGGTGATGGACAGGGAGGCCTGGCGTGCTGCGATTCATGGGGTCGCAAAGAGTTGGACACGACTGAGCGACTGAACTGAACTGAAGTGAAGGATGAAAGAAACTCAGCACAGCCTAGAGATCAGAGTCCTCTCTGTTTGCACTGCCTCTGCATGGCCCAGCAAAGATTTATTTACCAAACATTTGCTTTTCCATCTCCATGCAAACTGCCTTACTCCCCTTTGAAATCTTAAACCATTACCCATCAATATCCTCTTTGTCTTTAGCTGAAGATCTATTGTATTGAAAGAGGTCCTACCATGTCAGTGAGTTACTCAGTTTTCCTGGATCTTTCTCATGTGTACATGTTATTAAACTTTCATTCGATTTTCTCCTGTTAATCTGTCTCTTGTCAATTTTATTCTTAAATCAACCAGAAGAACCTACACGGGTAGAGGAAAACTTCTACTCACCCCAATAGGAGAAACTTTTAAATTAAATAGCATGCATTTTCATAAACAAGACCATAGGATACATCTAATGGAAGAAGAATTTAGGCAAGTTATTTTCATGTTCTCTGAGGAAATTTCATACTTTAGAGGGACTGAGACAAATGAGCTTTTCTTTTCCTTCTGAACTGCTATGATTCTGTTGAGAAATAATAGTGGATTAAGGTTACAATTCTAGTGGCTCCTGAGAAGTGTACTTCCTCAAAGAAAGGAAGATGAAAATGGGACTCCTGGCCCACTGGTAACATTCACAAACAAGCAAAGACAAACTTCAAGTGGTTACCATCAGAAACCTCTCCATCTACTTTGTCTATTATATGTGTCAATATGGAGATAGGAGGAGTGGTCTTGAAGGAGATGAGTGAAATAGTATAAAATAATGGCTTAAAAATTTTGTATTTAAGAGTCCCCCCCGCCCCGAATCAGGAATTGTAACTGAATAGTGCTCAGTTCCCTGGTATGCTTGGCATCATTTTACTGAGAAATCTGTATGCAGGTCAGGAAGCAACAGTTAGAACTGGACATGGAACAACAGACTGGCTCCAAATAGGAAAAGGAGTACGTCAAGGCTGTATATTGTCACCCTGCTTATTTAACTTGTATGCAGAGTACATCATGAGAAACGCTGGACTGGAAGAAACACAGGCTGGAATCAAGATTGCCGGGAGAAATATCAATAACCTCAGATATGCAGATGACACCACCCTTATGGCAGAAAGTGAAGAGGAACTAAAGAGCCTCTTGATGAAAGTGAAGGAGGAGAGTGAAAAAGTTGGCTTAAAGCTCAACATTCAGAAAATGAAGATCATGGCATCCGGTCCCATCACTTCATGGGAAACAGATGGGGAAACAGTGGAAACAGTGTCAGAATTTATTTTTTGGGGGCTCCAAAATCACTGTAGATGGTGACTGCAGCCATGCAATTAGAAGACGCTTACTCCTTGGAAGAAAAGTTATGACCAGCCTAGATAGCATATTCAAAAGCAGAGACATTACTTTGCCGACTAAGGTCCGCCTAGTCAAGGCTATGGNATTTTTGGGGGCTCCAAAATCATTGCAGATGGTGACTGCAGCCATGAAATTAGAAGACGCTTACTCCTTGTAAGAAAAATTATGACCAACCTAGATAGTATAGTCAAAAGCAGAGACATTACTTTCCCTACTAAGGTCTGTCTAGTCAAGGCTATGGTTTTTCCTGTGGTCATGTATGGATGTGAAAGTTGGACTGTGAAGAAAGCTGAGCACTGAAGAATTGATGCGTTTGAACTGTGGTGTTGGAGAAGACTCTTGAGAGTCCCTTGGACTGCAAGGAGATCCAACCAGTCTATTCTGAAGGAGATCAACCCTGGGATTTCTTTGGAAGGAATGATGCTTAAGCTGAAACTCCAGTACTTTGGCCACCTCATGCGAAGAGTTGACTCGTTGGAAAAGACTCTGATGCTGGGAGGGATTGGGGGCAGGAGGAGAAGGGGATGACCGAGGATGAGATGGCTGGATGGCATCACAGACTCGATGGATGTGAGTTTGAGTGGACTCCGAGAGATGGTGATGAACAGGGAGGCCTGGCGTGTTGCAATTCATGGGGTGGCAAAAAGTCGGACACGACTGAATGACTGAACTGAACTGAACTGTGGTCCTAGTGTGATTAAATTGACTAGTTTTCTTTGAGTATGGTTTCAGTGTGTCTGCCCTCTGATGCCCTCTTGCAACATCTACCATCTTTCTTGGGTTTCTCTTACCTTGGGTGTAGGGTATCTCTTCACGGCTGCTCCAGCAAAGCAAAACTGCTGCTCCTTACCTTGGAGGAGACACCCAGCGTCTGAGGTCAGGGGCAGCGGCCGGGAGGGGCTATCCCTCGTCCAAGGTCAGTGGCGGCCGGGAGGAGACACCCCATGTCCGAGGCCAGGGCCGGCGGCTGGAAGGAGCAACTCGAGGAGCGGTGGCTGCGCAGGAGGGCCTAAAGTCAGGAATGGTGGCGGTAAGGAGATACCCCTCCTCCAAGGTGAGGAGCAGCAGTTGTGGTTTGCTGGAGCAGCGGTGAAGAGATACCCCATGCCCAAGGTAAGAAACTCATTAGACTACCTAAAACCAGATTAAAGACCCTGCAGATACCCTAATTCTTATTAGCAATCCCACCCTCAAAACGGTACAAGATGCCTCACCAAATCCTCCAGGAATTAGGACACAGTTTGGGGGAGGCAGGAGCTCTGCCTGGCAAGACAGTTCTTTCCTACTTCACCCAAAAGCTGTCCCCAAGAGTCCATTCAGCACCACTGCAGAGTCAGAGCTTTCAGCATCACATACACAGTTTAGGGATGAGGTTTTTCATTACTGGTGGGAATTAATGAAGTAGGCTCATGGTTACAAGAACATCAAAGAGAAAACTACAAAATTTGAGTTTAAGTCTGTAAAAATCCAGGATTCATAAGATGATATAAGAGACACCTTCAAGAGATCACTATGCTTGTCTTCTTGCTTGGATCAGCGTTCAGTGTTTAAATACAGGTATCAGAATTCCAGCCTGCAAAGGATGAAAGTTGTCCAGGTGACCACAAAAGAGTATTCAACCTTGTCTGGGTTTGATTTGGGGGTTTCCAGGTGGTGCTAAAGAATCTGCCTGCTAATGCTACTGCTGCTAAGTCGCTTCAGTCATGTCCGACTCTGTGCAACCCCATAGATGGCAGCCCACCAGGCTCCTCCATCCCTGGGATTCTCCAGGCAAGAAAACTGGAATGGGTTGCCATTTCCTTCTCCAGTGCATTAAAGTGAGAAGTGAAAGTGAAGTCGCTCAGTCGTGTTCGACTCCTAGTGACCCCATGGACTGCAGCCCACCAGGCTCCTCCATCCATGAGATTCTCCAGGCAAGAGTACTGGAGTGGGCTGCCGTTGCCTTCTCAGGCCTGCTAATGCAGGAGATGTAAAGAGACATGGGTTTGATCCCTGGGTTGGGAAGATCCCCTGGAGAAGGAAATGGCATCCCACTCCAGTATTCTTGCCTGGAGAATCTCATGGACAGAGCAGCCTGTTGACCTACAGTCCATGGGGTCACAAAGAGTCGGACACAACTGAAGTGACTAAGCACGGATGCACAGGTTTGATTTGGGTGTCCCTTCACCTTGGGTTTTCTAGGAGAATTTCCTTCAGAAAAACTGCTCTACTTACCAAACATAATTTCTAAACCAGCGCTGATCCTATACATAGCTTCTTATATCGTTATCTTAAGGGTAACACACCGAAAATGCTCTAGGTGTTTTTATGCCTCTTTTATAAATTTTCCTTAAAACATATACCTTATGAATACATATAAAGTTACACAAAATTAGCATCCGTAAGAGAGCTAGATAACAGCTTAACACAGCTTAAAACATCATTTTAGGCAGCTGAGATGTTTTAAATAAAGACAGGCACCTGGTTTTCTGAAACTCAGGCTCTTAACAGAGTAATAGTGATTTTAATCCTTTTTGTGTGAAAGACACACCCTTTTGATTGCCCTGTAGGGGAAAAAAGTCTAGCATTCTTTGTAGATTAGCAGACTTTTTTTTTTAAGCATAAAACCCAGACTTATACACTTGAAAAGCTTTCCTACAGTACAAATTCAGGTTTAAATTTCTGAATCCGGTCCCCAAAAGGCAAAAGCCTCAAAGAAGACTCAGCTTGTGTGGAATGCTTACCCTAGTGAATAAGCCCCATTCCTTTTTTTTTTTTTTTTAATGAATTCTCAAGAAACGACCCAGTTGTGGTCTTCGTTGACTAAAGAAAGTGGAACCGTTCAATCCATCCCCTGTATCCATTCTTTCTAAATATTTTCCCCAATTATGTAGACAAATGCAGAAAATTGCTCAACCTTTATCTCAAATAGCCCAGGTTTAAGAAGTCCAGGTCGGGGGTGTGGCCGGGCTGGGAGGGGCTCCCATGGGGGCAGGGCAGCCTGCACACAAGTGTGTCATGCATCCTCGCCTCAGTATTCAATCCAGAGTTTCATTTTCTCCTTTGACTGAACCTTCTGTTATGGCCTAATAAAGAAATCAGTTATTTTATTTTGCTCATTTGGCCTTTGTTGATCAGTGTTAGGTTAAAAGAAAGTCAGCTTACTGCTTCTCAGCTGCTAATTTCCAAGTTCATGTTTTTGGAAAAACCTTCAGAATGTTGTTTCCCATTCCCTAGAGTTGAAACGCTAACGTATTTCAAAAACACTTTCAAATTGAACGAAACTTTTTTTCCCTTCTGATTTCAGTGCCCGTGAATGCCAGAAGAAATTTAATTTTCAGAAGAACAAAAACATAACATCTTTTTCTAGTTAAATCAGAGCATATGCAATGCAAACAATGGATTGTTATGTGTTCTCACACACACACAGACACAAGCTCAGAGCAAGACTGTGTGCTTGATGTTTGCCATTGTTTCTGCCTGGACTAAGATCACTAAACCTTCAGCAAACCCGACTATCACTTGGTTTGCACTTCCAGGGCCAAGTGATTCCTGGTGACTCAGATCCAGTGGGTCCAACAAAGGGTCTCAGAACTTTTTTCAGAGAATCACTGACTATTTTTCCTTAGAGGGACCCTAGGAGCAAACCCAGTCAAGGCATGTGTGGCAGTCACCTGGGGGAAGCTGTATTGGGCCAGATGCAGTGTTGAAGCGAGAACATATGATTTAAAAAAAAAAACACAGAATATCATAACTAAAATACACATCACCATTATTATTTTTATAACTGTGACACTTTCAAAATGAGAAGGATCCTGTGATCATTTTGCTCAACTCCACATTTCAGAGGTGGTCAAACTGAACCCAGAAATAAACATCACTAGGCTAATTATTAACAAACTCTGGACTAATTACATGCCCATCTGCAACAGTCAGTAGTTATGAGCCCATTCTAGCTTGGCCTTGACTCCAACCAAAATACCTCCCTCTATTTTACTAAAATGTATGCTAAGTAAAATAGAGGTGGAGCAATTCTCACTTGGATTAGAATCCAAATTTTCTAATTCTTAAAGGAATTAAGATTGAATGATTTCTTTTAGGTTAAAAGCTTAGTGAGTCATCCCATCTCATTCCTTTTTTTTTTTTAGATATGCACCATGAACCCCAAGACATGGTTAGTGTAAAATCAAACCATTTACCAAAAATAGCAGATTAATTGTATCCTGTGATCAGAGTGTCTAAAGACAGACAAGCAGGCAGACAAAACAGACGGAAAGAGAGACTCACCCTTAAATCAATAAATGAGGATCTAGGAAACTTTTTCTTCTTTGCTCAATTTTTTATTAGTATGGTTCATACTTGTAAAATGAAAAAAATCAAATTAATTGTGCACATTTAATAAACAGAAAAGCCCGACTGCATTTAACACAATTAAGGGAAAAGGTTAGTGAGAGCAGTGGTTTATAGCCAGGATTCTGGAATAAGATATTCAAGAGTTCAGATCCTGAGTCTGCTCTCTACTGGCTATGTCAGCTTGTTGGGCCTTCCATGCTGTGCTCCCGCTTTTGCACCAGAAAAGAGACTGAGCACCAAAGGACTGATGCTTTCCAACTGTGGGGCTGGAGAAGACTTTTGAGTGTCCCTTGGATAACAAGATCAGACCAGTCAATCCTAGAAGAAATCAGTCCTGAATATTCATTGCAAAGACTGATGCTAAAGCTCCAATAGTTTGCTACCTGATGCAAAGAGCTGCTGCTGCGACTAAGTCTTGTCAGTCATGTTCGACTCTGTGCGACCCCATAGACGGCAGCCCACCAGGCTCCCCCGTCCCTGGGATTCTCCAGGCAAGAACACTGGAGTGGGTTGCCATTTCCTTCTCCAAAGCATGAAAGTGAAAAGTGAAGGTGAAGTCGCTCAGTCGTGTCCAACTCTTTGAGACCCCATGCACTGCAGATCACCAGGCTCCTCTGTCCATAGTCGCCATTTCCTGGTCCAGGAGATCGTCCCAACCCAGGGATTCAATCCGAATCTCCAGTGAGATTGGCAAGCAGATTCTTTACCACTGAGCCACCTACCATACCTCACTCCCCAACATTTATAGGGTCCATGGTCCTGTGTTCAGAACCCAGACAGAACATAGTTAGCTGACTTCAGCTCACAAAGAGCTGTCATCGTCTCGAAGGCTGGCACAGAGGCTCTGCACACAGCCATGTGCAGTTTATGTTCATGAATTCCACACTGTTATTTATTCATAAGCAGTTAGGTTGTGGCAATTTGAAAATGACACATTCACTCCGCCTCACAGAGGATGCAATAAGGACACAGTAATTGGACTCAACCTAACAGGGAGAGCACTGGGGCTAGGCCTCGGGTGGCAGCCAGGACCCACTGCAGGACGCAAGAGGCCAGAGAGGGCACCCTGGGTCAGTCTTCCCAGGAAGCCTCAGTTTCCGAGATTAACCCTCAATTAGCTGAGGCCCAACTCCCCCTCAAGCAGACACAATGCCTCTGAAGAATCTAAGCTACTCCATTTTGTTAACAGAAAGTGAAAGTGAAGTCATGTCCGACCCTCAGCGACCCCATGGACTGCAGCCTTCCAGGCTCCTCCGTCCATGGGATTTTCCAAGCAAGAGTGCTAGAGTGGATTGCCATTTCCTTCTCCAGGGGATCTTCCCGACCTACGAATCGAACCTGGGTCTCCCACACTGCAGGCAGACGCTTTACCGTCTGAGCCACCAGGGAAAAAACTCCATTTTGTAAGGTTCCAGGAAAAGAGCCTTTGGAAATCCAAGAGCCTTGGAAATCCCCTGACCTCACCCCACCGCCCACGAGCCAATTGGATCCCAGACCAAAATCTCCTGACTTAACGCTCAGGAACTTATGGTCTACCTAGACAATAGGGACCAATCAAGAACCAACACACAACCCTTCTAAAGAAAGTGACCAATCAGACGTTCCCCTACCTAGAAATCTTTTTTTCCATGTATACTCCCTATAACCTTGCTTCCCTGGTGGCTCAGAGGTTAAAGCGTCTGCCTCCAATGTGGGAGACCCGGGTTCGATCCCTGGGTCGGGAAGATCCCCTGGAGAAGGAAATGGCAATCCACTCCAGCATTCTTGCCTGGACAATCCCATGGACGGAGAAGCCTAATAGGTTATAGTCCATGGGGTCGCAAAGAGTAGGATACGACTGAGCGGCTTCACCTTCATACTCCCTATATAAGCAATGTAATCCAAAACACGGGGCTCCTCCCTATAGCCGCTGTGTCGGTATCGGTGGGAGCCCCAGCTCGAGCTTGGTAATAAAAACTCTCTTGCTTTTGCATCAGATATCGGCTCCCTGGTGGTCATTGGGAGATTTCGAGACTTGGGCATAAGGCCTCCTGGCCAACGAGCTCAGAGGCCACTGGCACAACGGAGCCTGAGTGGCGTCTGATGGCAGCTGGGCCTGGGAGGAAGGGAACAGAGGTCAAGGCTGTTGGCTGCACTGAGGAGAAGTGGCTATGAAGGGTACATATGCGGAAGCCGCAGGGCTACACTGGAGAAAGGAGAGGGGAGACAGAGGCAACTGCCATTATGTTTAACAAGACTGGGTTGGTCTAGTACTCCAAGCTTCCAGAACATTCTGGAGGCCAAAATACAGTATGGCCTCTCCAGCTGTAAACTGGAAGAGCACTCGGCTGATTTTAAAAAAACCTTTTCTTCCCTTTCTCGACCTAGAAGACACTTCTAATCCTGTGGGAGAGTTGCTGAAGGGTGCAGGGCTCCTCCATCCTCCACCGGAGGCTCCTGAGGCAAAGAGGAGTCAAATCCCCACCTCCTTGTGGGACAAAGGCCAGTCTTAGCCTCAATCCTCCTTTTCCACTTGGCTGCAGTGCCAAATACAATCAGGAAGTACAGTGTTTGCCACGGCACCACAAGCCTGAGGGGACAGCAGGCTGCCTCCTCAGACCTTCTCTATTCCCTGCCCCCAACCAAGGTCCCAAAGCCCTTCTCCCCTCCCAGGTCCCTGGACTGCCCCGGCCTCTTATGGAGAGTACAGAGTCTAGGACACACAGTCTGAAAAGAAAGGGGAGCACTCAAGGGATTACCACACAGAGAATTGGGAGGCCAATGTCTGAGGAACCTGGGACGTGTATCTGCTGCACGTGAAAGGCACTTGCTAACAGGAAGATATATGGAGCCTTCCAACCAAATAGGACAAGCATCTTCTGAATAATTGGATGGAGCTGGGAGGGGGAAGTAGAATTTAGCCATTTGAGGCAAAATGCTGCAGTGAAAAGGAATGGATGGGGTGGGGAGATAGACATATGTATTCCACTTACTGGATGTGTTCCCTTGGGTGAATCCCTTAACTACTCCTTGGGTTTCGGTTTTCTCACCTGTGAACTGGGTAAAGTAACTGGCAATAGAGGCTCTTGAGCAGTGGCTGTGAAAATCCTACCCATTTAAGAAGGCAGCTTTGCAAATGGGATTGATTGGTTAAAAAAAAATAGCATTGTTAAGATTTTACTTGAAAATTTTCCTCTGAAAGAAAGGCCCCTGTGGCCTATTGATTAGCTCATTTTTCTTCCGTTTTGTTTTACAAATAAATGAGAGAGGCTCTGGGACAGGTCCAGCCAAAAGGGTGCTTTGTAAAGGCCCTTAGGGACTGATCCCCGGCAGGAAATAGGGAAGGGCAGCTTTGGGCCTGGTCCCAGAAGCCAGCTGAATTCAGGGGACCTCCTGAGACCCTGTCCTACTGGAGGCTCCATGGTTCAAGGTCTGGATATAACATGCCAAGGGCTGTTTTTCTTGATAAGACACTTAAAGCTATGATAAAACCAAAAGGAGGGGAGAAGAATTAACTGCATATCCAAACTCTGAATGAAATGTTTAATTTTTTCTGCGTTGTCTCAGCAGATCTAAACTAAGTTCATCCTTAAAGATATCCTGCCCTCCAGGCTCCTGGTGTTTCAGTTTCATACCTAGCTAGGCTGGAAAGTAATCACACATCCAGGAGATAAAGTGAAGCATTTAGAAGTGGTGCTTAGGGGTGAAGAGTAGGGGGTGCTGGTCTCTTTGTGGGAGGATTACAATTCTGCTCAATCAAACCCTATCCAAAAACCAGCATTTCAAGTCTTAGGAGGTTGAAAAGAGAGACAGCAGTGGAGGTGAAACTGAAATTCAGATAGGACTTGAACCCACAGCCCTTTAATTGAGATCATATACCTGGTCTCAGGACTTAATGACACTCAGGTTTTTGATGTCTGGTCACAGAAAGGCATCGGTGAGAGAGAAAGTGATAGGAAAGAAGTGGATTTATTTAGAGCACACTCCACAAACAGAGTGTGGGCCAACTTAGAAGAAGAGAGGCCCTGAAATACGGGGCAGTTAGTTTTTACGGGCTATGTAATTTCTTAGAATAATAAGTGGGAGCTAATAGTTGAAATATTCCAACCATTTCAGGGAGTTCAGGTCAGAGGAACTGGATCACTGCCCATTTTCTGGTCTTCTATGGTTAGCCCCAGAAATGTCTTGGCCCTGGTGGATGTGTTGTTTAGATGCTAATATATTTCGCTGTTCAGTCGCTTAGTCATGTCCTACTCTTTGTGACCCCATGAACAGCAGCATGCCACACTAATGTATTACAATGATAGCATAATGAGGCTCAAGGTCCACTAGAGGTCTAAGTTCCTGCCATCTTGTACCTAGTTGGCTCTAACCAGTTTTTGTCACGTCCTATGGCCATGTCAGGGCTTCCCAGGTGGCTCAGTGGTAAAAAAAAAAAAATCTGCCTACCACGCAGGAGACACAAATTCTATCCCTATGTTGGAAGATCCCCTACAGAAGGAAATGGCGGCCCACTCTAGTGTCCTGCTGAAGAATTGATGCTTTTGAACTGCAGTGTTGGAGAAGACTCTTTTGCGAGTCCCTTGGACTACAAGGAGATCAAACCAGTCAAACCTAAAGAAAATCAACCCTGAATATTTATTGGAAAGACTGATGCTGAATCTCCAATACTTTGGCTACCTGATGTGGAGAGCCAACTCATTGGAAAAGACTCTGATGCTAGGAAAGATTGAAGGCAGGAGAAAAAGGGGATGACAGAGGATGAGATGGTTGGATGGCATCATCGACACAATGGGTGTGAGTTTGAGCAAACTCCGGGAGATGCTAAAGGACAGGGAAGCGGGGCATGCTGCAGTCCATGAGGTCACAAAGAGTCAAACGCAACCTAGCAAGCGAACAACAACCACCAGTATTCTTGCCTGGGAAATCTCATCGCCAGAGGAGCCTGGAGGCTACACTCCATAGGGAAGCAAGAGAGTCATGAAAAGCTACTAAATCCACAACAAAATGGCTATATCATTCTTTTAAAGTTGTGCGCTCCCCCCTTCCCTCCTGTTTCAGGGGTGGGGTGGCAGATGAGCTCTGGAAGAATGTGGTCACATTCTCCAGTCATCATCAAAAGGGGAGGGGGACAGATCATTTTTCAGGTAATGACGGTGATAATTAGATCCGAATCTGCTGAGTCCGGGTTTTCAAGTTTTTTTTTTTTTTTTAACCTACACTAAAACCAAAACATTTCCTCATTGCAAAAACCGAACCAATACAGTTTGCATAACAAACCCTCTAGAGACATTTACTTAATATTTAACCAAGGCTAAATTACAAGATTCTACTTCAGAGGGACTGGTCAGAACCTCTGACGCCTAATTCCATTTCATTCACTGCAAGTTACAATCTGGCCTTTGCTGAATACTTTTCAAGACTCATTAATCTCAAGCAAGAACCAACTTAACAGGCAGGACAACCTTTTGAAGTGAAGGTGGTGGTGGTTTAAACAGAGGATTAGGAGATAATCACATTAAAAGTCATCTTTTGGCACTAAAATTGACCCCAGTCTGGGGACTGTGAATCAGGGCTGGGAGAGGCTGTCTTGCCCTCCTCTCTTACCATGTCTCAGACTCCCCTGTGACACAGCCAGATGGCAGTCTGCCCACATCCAGAGACACCACTGCATTTTGACATGTTATCACACAACTGCCTCTTAACCAATTTATGGAACCCTTTATAATACCCACGACTCTACTGCAGCTAGACACTAGGTTACAGGCACAACTGAAACATAAAATGTTAGATCTTCTTTGTAATATGGATATCAGCCAGCTAGCTTTCACTAAGGGCTTCCCTTGTGGCTCAGCTGGTAAAGAATCCTTGTGCAATGCGGGAGACGTGGGTTTGATCCCTGGGTTGGGAACATCCCCTGGAGAAGGGAAAGCTACCCACTCCAGTATTCTGGCCTGGAGAATTCCATGGACTGTATAGTCCCTGGAGTCTCAAAAGAGTTGGACACAACTGAGCGCCTTTCACTTCACTTTAGCTTTCAGTAATCAAAATGTGAGAGATGTGAAACCCATCATTTTAAGCTCAAGCTCTTCAGCATCGGTTAACTTGACTTGGAAGACGAGGAAAGGAAGGAGCTGCCAAAAGGAAACTTTCTGCTGTTATGACAGGATTTTGAGAGTACCAAAAAAAAAAAAAGGAAATCTCTAGTTACCGAACAACTCAGCATTTCCTTTTAAAGCATTTCTTTGATTGTGTTGAACACAAAACAGCAAACTAACAAATATTTAGAGGTGGATTTGCTATGCATTTCTAATGTATCATCATTGAGCAGAAGATGAAGCATGTAAAACCATATTAGAATTCAGTCTGCAAAAGAGATGACAGTTTTTGTTTTTTTTTAATTCTGTCCAGCATTTAGTCTTTGCTTTCTTACTCCATGCCATGGATGGCTCTCTTAAGTGTCACATAGTGAACAAATAAAGAAGAATCATGGCCATGTTATGTACCTCTCAAGGTCCTCTAGTTGAGTCCTTTCATTTTGAAGCTAGGGATGCTGCAGGCCAGAATCAAGCAGTGAGTGCCCTGAGCAAAGTCTCACTGCTAGGATTATAGTCCAAGTCTCCTGATGTTTTAACCTGGTCCATGGCTCTGTGCCCCAATTAATTGTCTATCCTCACTCCCAACACAGCTGCTTGGACCAAATACAGTCGATATATGCATTAGCCAGAGATGGGTGCAGTTGTGCTACACAGTGAGCTGGGTTATATTGTCTTGGAACTCTGGACCAAAAGACAGGAAGTTACCAGCTGGCCTCAGGAGGTAAAGAGGCAGATCTGTGGAGTCACTGCTTAATTGTAGCAGAAACCAAGCTGTTCACTGACATCAGCCCCTGTGTGGTCCTGGCTCCTATGGAACTCCTTGTAACCTGACATCTCCCCTTTGAGCCAGTTTTGAGTGGAAACCAAAACCAACACCCTATAAACACCACCCTCATGTTCCTTTCATGGTATTAATATTTCAGGATCAGGAACCTCTGTGTGTATGTGTGTGCACGGCCGTGTCTGACTCTGCAAGCCCATGAACTGTAGCCTGCCAGGCTCCTCTGTCCATGGAATTTCCCAAGCAAGAACACTGGTTGTCATTTCCTCTTCCAGAGGATTTTCTCAACCGAGGAATTGAACCTGTGACTCTTGCACCTCCTACATTGGCAGGCGGATTCTTTACCATTGCACCACCTGGGAAGCCCGGAAACCTCTGAGTGTGCATGAATACTAGGTCGCTTCAGTCACATCCAACTCCTTGTGATCCTATGGACTGTAGCCCACCAGGCTCCTCTGTCCATGGGACTCTCCAGACAGGAATACTGGAGTGGGTTGCCATGCCCTCCTCCAGGGATCTTCCCAACACTGAGATCAAACCCTGCCTCCTGCACTGGCAGGCGGAGTCTTTAACACTAGTGCTACCTGGGAAGCCAGGAACCTCTGACCAAACCTCAGAGCTGCTGATAGAGGTGGAAGCAGCCCCCTCCCCCAACATCAACACTCCTTGATTTCATTCAAAGAGTTCATCAAAAGCCATAAATTCAGAAGGATTGAGGGGGCCTTCCCTGGCCATCCAGTAGTTAAGACTTCTTACCTCCACTACAGGGGGTGTGGGTTTGATCCCTGGTCAGGAGCTAACATACCTTATGCTGTGTAGTATGGCCAAAATTAAAAAAAAAAAAAAAAAAGAATTGAGGGAATTTAAAAAAGAAAAAAAAACACAAAACATGAATTATTAGAAGAGAGATTACCCCTGCCTGGAAACGCAGAAGCAACCAGGGCCTTCAACTAGACCTTCAACAATCAGAAAAACTCTAAGAACAGTTTGGATAGAGTGACAATTACTTAAAAATAACCACATATGGGTCAGAATGCTGACGACTGTATCCTTCGATGTTATTATGTAAAAGAAGTGTTTACAAATGGGAAAACAAAGGGAAAAGAAAATTCCCAAGACAAATTTAAAACTTTCTGGGGTTTAGGCAGTGAGAATCAGGTTTTCTAAAGGCTGGTTGCCCCTGAGTAAACTATTTCATGGCCAGGGAAACTCCCGGTCAGAAAGATTTGGTGCCTGAAGATGGGAGTCCCAAATTCAAATGTTTTATAGGGTCAAGGACTTCCCTGGTGGCTCAGTTGGTAAAGAACCTGCCAATGCAAGAGATGTGGGTTCGATCCCTGGGTCAGGAAGATCCTCTGGAGAAGGAAATAGCAGCCTACTCCAGTGTTCTTGCCTAGCGTGCATGCACACACATATGGGCCACGGAGGCCACAAAAGGTAAGGCAACAGAGTGGTGAGGTCCCTACCTAAACTAATGTGAACACCCTGCATCAAAAGCATTGAAATTCAGTCAAATGTTTTATAGGGTCAAGGACTTCCCTGGTGGCTCAGTTGGTAAAGAACCTGCCAATGCAAGAGATGCGGGTTCGATCCCTGGGTCAGGAAGTTCCTCTGGAGAAGGAAATAGCAGTCCACTCCAGTGTTCTTGCCTAGCGTGCATGCACACACATACGGGCCACGGAGGCCACAAAAGGTAAGGCAACAGAGTGGTGAGGTCCTTACCTAAACTAATGTGAACACCCTGCATCAAAAGCATTGAAATTCAGTTTTAAGGGATTTTCTTCTACTGATGATACCATCAACTTACATACCACTTCTCAAAATCTTAAATTTCTAAAAATCTGTTTTAAAGACTCATGGCCTCTGAGACTTGGAAAATCAATAGTTCAATCTCACTTGATGCTAACTGATAAAAAGAGATTAGAAAAGCTCCTTTAAAATATACTCAAAAGACAAACTGAAAATTCACAAGAGTTAACACAAGTGGCATCTGAAAAAAAATTTCAGTGATATTAAAAATATATGAAAATTAATGGAGGTACCATTATGCTACCTCAAGTTACAGAGCTGAACGCCATGCAGTTTCAATGAAACTGGAGCTAACCTTTTAAAGACACAAGCAATATTCTGTTTTCTTTTTTGGTGGGGCTGTCACCACGCCAAAATGGAAGACAGGAGATCAGATAATCACTCAGTTGAGCAGTGATTCCTAAAGTTCTATGGATAACATCTCTTATGAGGATCTAATGAATAACCCATTCATGGCCTTTTCTGTCCCAAGGTCAAAGATTCTATTGAATTGAACGACACGTTAAAAAACCCTGATAAGTGACAGAGGAAGAAAATACCTCATTGATGTTTCTCAGTTAACTTTTAAAAAAAAGCTTATCTAAGTTTCCTGGGATAAAATACCTTTGACTTGTCAAGGAAGGTCTATGAAAGACACTTTAAGGAGTCGATAAAGTTAATAAATGCCATATGGGCAAAATTGAAACACAATCATGCAGTGGAACAGAACCTAGGGCAAGCTGTCTGAATGCTTAAAGCCCCAACTTCAACATCTCTTAAAAAAAAAAAAAAAAAAAACAGCCAACAGTGAAGGCTCTTAGTGTAGTTCAGCAGTGTTTTTCTAAGAAACAATGGTGGCCCTCTCTTGCACAAGAGGCCTTAGGGCTCTGGATCAAATCCACTTAATCCAAAGTGATTCTTTCTACATGTTAGTTTCCTGATTGCCAATAGTCACGTCTCAGGTGCTGGCAGGATTAAATTAGGTAGTAAATGTAAAGCACTATTACACTGAGTGTCCTCAACATATAATATGGCTTATTATTTGAAGTATTACAATCCCAATCTATAAAATGATAAAACTGATGCCAACCCATTGTTATGAAGATCGAAAAAGATAATGAACATGGGGATGCCAACAAATGCAATTAACAGAGGTGGAATAGACACGAGGAACAGTTACAACTGTGATAAAAAAGCTGTTCATGTAACCATAAATTCTGTTAAGTTGCTTCAGACAATATGAGTCACTCCTAATATACCAAATTATTTTTAAAAGCGATAAAACCTGCTGAGACTTCATCCAATGACAACTGTCAAATTAATATGCAATTCATCAAGAGATCTGGCACTCTTGAACACAGCTACCTTCCAAAGGATTTCGAGTGAGATAAGATGTTTAAAGTTAGGGGACTTCAAATTCTGTCCCTTATATAATAAACATTTCTTCATCCTCACCCCTTAAAGAGGCAGCCACTAATTTAGTGATATCCCTTACAGGAGATAGGCTGCCACAGGAGGAAACTGATTGCCCCAAAGAATCGCACCCATCTCCATCCCAAGCGGCCCTAGTGGTAAAGAATCCACCTGCCAGTGCAGGAGATGTAAGAGACATGGGTTGGATCCCGGGGTTGGGAAGGTCCCCTGGAGAAGGGAATAGCAACCCACTCCAGTATTCCTGCTTGGAGAATCCCATGGACAGAGGAGCCCAGTGGGCTACCGTCCATGGGGTCACATGGACTCAGACATGATTGAAGGGACTAAGCACTTAGCATGCATGCCCATCCCACCTCTCCTCCTATCTCCCTGTAATACCATCAAGAATTTTCCTTCCCTCCACCCAGTTACAACAGTGGAGCCAAACCAAGCCTCTCCCATTATTATCTCCACAACTGAGGACAGAGCAACCACCTTCCCACCTCTCAGTATCTATCCCCTCCAAACCTCTACCTCCCTTTCCCTTCCTTCCTTCCTTCCCTGCAACCCTCCTTGGATCCATCACTGTCTCTCCACCATTAACTGCCAAGAATGCCTCACTGATACAAATTACATAACCCTCTACATGGGTGCCTTGTGGATCTGACCATTCACTCATCTCTGAAAGCAAATAACAGGTTGTCAAAGCTCACAACAAATAGCACATTCAAAGGCTGTTCTTTCCTTTCTCAGGTGAAGACTTTACTTGCCCACTCTCTGACAAAAGACTCGTAATTCTACCTCAAGTTGGAAATCCTTTGAGTGCTCTGAAATCAGAACTCCAAAATGTCACCTACGATGACAATCAGAGTCCCATAACCACTGCCTCCTACAGGGTCTAAAGATGTTCCTGATCCCTCAATAAAAGTTTTCTACCTTCAGTGACCTCAAACTGACTGTACACAGTATATGATACTGCTGGGTTATTAAAAATATTTTCTATCATTCACCACACTCAACTACCAGAAAAGTTGGATTAAAAAAAATATTCCCAGAAAAGGGGGCTTCCCTGGTGGCTCAATGGTAAAGAATCCGCCTGCCAATGCAAGAGACATGGGCCGGGAAGATCGCCTGGAAAAGGAAATGGCAACCCACTCTAGTATTCTTGCCTGGGCAATCCCATGGACAGAGGAGCCCGCTACAGTCCATGGGGTTGTAGAGTCAGACACATCTTAAATCTCAGAAAATAAATGTCAAGAAAAGGAATGCAAGTACCCTGGATCTTGGGTGCACATTCACATCCTAAGAACAGGAATGCTCCCAGCTTCTTCTCCTCTCCTAGCCACTCTAGTAGACATCACTGGCTCTGCAGGAACGGAAGGCACTTCAGAAAGGAGGGGAACAACTGCACTAACATTCATCTCTTCCAAGATTCTTATGCTTTTGCACGTTCTCGTTGGATCAGACTTTTAGATGTAAGCTAGATTTCAGAAGAGGGCCGGCTGGGAGAGAGAGACAGAGAAAGGAAACAGTGACTTGTAGAATGAGAGAGAAAAGGAGCAAATAATCAGGAAGAATTAGGGGCCAAATAATCCTGACCACAAGCCTGAGGGATCTTAGTTGTCCTTTAGGCCCAAGACTTCAAACTAGGCCTTGGAATTCTGCATTTCAAGGATGCTTTTGTTCAGCTGGCATATAAAGCTTTTAAAATGCAAGCCTAGGACTTTCCTGGTGGCCCAGTGGATAAGAATCTGTGGGTTAATGCAGGGGACACAGGTTTGTTCCCTGATCTGGGAAGATCCTACATGCCGTGGAGCACCACAACTACTGAGCCTGCGAGCCACAACAACCGAAGCCCAGGCACCCTAGGGCCCACGCTCAGCAACGAGAGAGGCCACTGCAACGAGAAGCCCAAACACTGAAATGAAGAGTGGCTCCCCCTCGCCGCAGCTAGAGAAAGTCCGCACAAAGCAACGAAGACCCAGTGCAGCCAGAGATAAGTAATAAAACCATATTAAAAAAACCTGTAAGCCTTCATTTAAAGACTTCACATAAAAAAGAGATCTGACAATTCCACCCTGTTTTTCCTCTCTTGGGCACAGGTGGTGGAGAGGGGCAGCCACTCCCAGCGCCCCGAGATGCCTCCCCACCCTCTCAGAACAGAGCCGCCTGAGAACCCTAGTGCCTTTACACATGACCAAGCGCTTCTGAAGCTCAGTTTTCAGGGTGGAATCTTGAGTTAAAGAAACAGCTGTGCTGGCAGCCTTGTCCCTGAAGCCACCATCTCCTGGTTAAACAATCCTGACTTTCGCCTTCATGGACTCATCACTATGCATTACATGCTTTTAGCAACCTATAGATCCCTCCCATATGCTAGGCCATGCTGTGAATGTCTTCAGGATTATTCTGGGAGATGCACTTTATTAACACTGTTTTACAGGCTCAGGACAAGGGCACACAGACAAGTGCATTGGCTGAGCTTCACTTGAACCCAGGCCAATCTGATCCCAGGGCCTGGATGCTCACAGCACACCTTGCTACTATCTCCCTCAATTAAAAAAAAAAAAAATCAGAATTTAGTCCTGAACAAAGTTCAATGCGAGGGTCTGAAACAAAACATCAGAAGGGGCTCCACCTCTCCCCCTGGAATTGTCAATGGGTTTCCGTATATAGGCCAGCTGCCCCCCTAATACTAGAAACTCCCTCAAATTAAAGCTGCCCTGCCTTATATGCCCTTGTGTCTAATAGGTATGGAGTAGTCACACTTAAAACCACTTGGAATTAAGTCACACTTAATACCACATCATGTCTCTCCTCTCCTAGGAATTCCAAGTGGTATTAGCCAACAGCTCCTATTTTCAGTTTTTGATCAAATTTTTCCAAAAGGGGCTTCTTGAGAGGAGGCATTTATGCCCCATCTTGGGTTCTGGGCTGCAGTCCATGTGGTCACCGAGTGCTGGTCATGAGTGGGCATGCACACGTGTACCACCACTGCTAGGATTCTCAGAAAGGTCATTTCTCCAAACATCCTCTCTCTTCTATCCTAGTCTTACTCACCCATAGCTTTAACAACGTTTTTCCTTTCATTTTCCCAAAGTAAACCGGGTAAAAATTCAGCTCTAAGTGATTTTTTTTAAAAAGAGCAAATATGCGGAGTACCAAAGCAGATGGCTGTTGCAGAAACAATACTGGTCCATAAGTAATAATAATACTTACAACCCATATGATGGTCAGTCTTCTGGACAAATAAGGATCTATATTCCAGTGAGTGAATGGAAGGAATGTGATGTAGAACACTTCTTGTCCCAAAGCAGCTGAGAGTCTGAACAGGTAATAGAAGAAATAATTCTTCACGACATACTTCTGGACATAAGCCTAAAAGACCAAAGTTAGAAGGCTCTGTGAGTTCACTGAACAGGTCACCACAAAGACGAGTTTTAAAAACCTCCGCCTGGGGACCTCTCTGGTGATCTAGTAGTTACGAGTCTGGGCTTCCACTATTTCTTCACGACATGCTTCTGGACATAAGCCTAAAAGACCAAAGTTAGAAGGCTCTGTGAGTTCACTGAACAGGTCACCACAAAGACGAGTTTTAAAAACCTCCGCCTGGGGACCTCTCTGGTGATCTAGTAGTTACGAGTCAGGGCTTCCACTACAGAAGGTGTAGGTTCCATCCCTGATAGGGGACCTAAGATCCCTCATGCTTCAAGCTGAAGCCAAACAAAAAACAAACGAGAGAACAACAAAAACCACCTCTATCTACAACTCACTGGGTTTCAATTGCCAAGTTGCTGCCTCCTTTTCCATTGTTAATTACTGGTTGGCCAAAAAGCTTGTTCGGGTTTCCATATGGTGTAATAGGAAACACTGGGCGAATTTTACATTATCATCGTATCAACCCAATACATTATCATTATTGCCCCAACACCGTGTTATTGAACATCTGTCTATCCACCCTGATGTGTCCACACAAACACAGATAATGCTTTGTTGATATTGTTGGTGCTTAGTCACTAAGTCACATCTGACTCTTTTGCGACTTTATGAACTATATAGCCCGTCAGGCTCCTCTGTCCATGGGATTTCCCAGGCAAGAATACTGGAGTGGGTTGCCATTTCCTTCTCCAGGGCATCTTCCTGACCCAGGGATTGAACCCATGTCTCCTACACTGGCAGGCAGATTCTTTACCATTTCATAAAATTAAAGTAGTAACATCCAAGACAGAAATATCAGGGGAAGACACACCAAAAAACTCAAAGTCTTTCTCCTGAGTACGCAGAAAGCTAGACACTCGAGGCAGTGGAACTCCGTGAGGGTCTCTGACTGTGGCGGCTTCCCAGGTGGCGCTAGTGGTAAAGAACCCGCCTGCCGATGCAGGAGACATAAGAGACCTGGGTTTGATCCCTGTGTCAGGAAGATCCCCTGCAGGAGGGCACAGCAACCCACTCCAGCGTTCTTGCTTGGAGAATCTCATGGACAGAAGAGCCTGGTGTGCTGCAGTCCTTAAGTGGGACACAGCTGAAGCGACTTAGCATGCATGCATGCTTATGGTAGACAGGAGATTGGCCCCAAAGATGATCCTAATCCTTAGAACCTGCAAATATGTTACCTCATGTGACAAAAAGAGGTTTGCAAGTGTAATTAATGATCTCGAGGTCTAGGGGTCACCCTGGATTATGTGGATGGATTCAAGGTAACCACAAAATCTTTAAAAAAACAGGAGGCAGAAGAGTCAAGTCAGAAACCCAGTTAAATCTGAAGATCCTACATTGGTGACTTTGAAGATGGAGGAAGGAGCTATGATTCAAGGAATACAGGCAGCCTCTAGAAGCTGGAAAAAGTGAGGAAAAGGACCGACCCCCTGCTTGAGGCTCCTGAAGGAAGAAGGCACCTTTGCTGATGCCTTGATTTCAGCCAAATAAGAACCATTTGGACTTCTGCCTTCCATACATTCTGTAGCCACAGAATAAACGGGTGTTGTTTTAAGACACGACTTTTGTGCTAATTTGTTGCGGCAACAAGAGGTAGTGAATATGAAGACTTTAGAAAAATCACTTGCTGATGAATGTTTGTAATTTACCTTTTAAATGGGATTTGTTAAAGTCAACCCACTACAGTGACAACCTAAGAAACAGCAAGTACACCTGGGCCTGCTAAAATGGACTCCCATTTTCTATCATCCTGGTAGTAGACAGGGAGAAGAGGGGAAAAAAAAAAAATTAAGGCTATTAAAACAGGAGTAAACAAACAATCTATTTTAAAATATGGTATATATCCTCAAATTATGGTATAATTGTAATGAACTTAAAAAAACAAAGTCACCCCGCTAAATGAATCTTAAAAAAATAGAATTTTAATGTTAGTGAAGGTAGCTGTGAACTTCATAAAAATAAAATCAAAGTAAAAAGCCAGTACTGAATATGAGGAAGAAAACAGGCGGCCCTACCACAGGACTGACTCTGTCAAGGGTCTTGTAGGTCTGGATTTTTGGTTTGCTTTTACATAATGTCTGAGGTCCTTGAATCCTGGGGGAATTCAGAGAATAAGTTATATGGATTTATTTTGCAAATATTGTCTATGATGCCTCAGAACTTGGGCTGGGTGCTAAGAATATTCAGATGAGCCAGGCACGAAGCCTGGCTTCAAGGAGCTCTTATCTGGTGGGAGTGGGTGGGCATCAAAATCTATAATTTGAGGAAATTAATTTTTAAAGGACCAATATTTTATTTGAAGCCTTGAAAAAGGCCAAGAGTGCTTTTATACTTAAAAAAAAAAAAAGACCTTGGAAATTGCCATAATATTAACTGTGCTAGACACTGCTGGCTACCTACCAAGTATGCATCACTTTCTTTCTCCTCTCTCTGAGGTTCCTGATTTTATTCCAGCATGTCTACCTCCCCTACAGAGCCCAGTGTCTCAGGTGGGAGTTGACACTGTTCTTGGCTCCAGAGGTATATCTAGATTCGTGTAAACCAGTCACGGTTAAGTTCAAATCTTCAGCCTCAAAGCCCAGAGGTACATGACACTATCTGCAAGAAAGTTATTAGTCAGGAGTAAAGTTACTAGTCAGGTGCATACAATGTAAGCCTGAAGTTCATCTGTCTTTGGGGAGCAACTTTACTTCTAAGTGAATTCAAAGGAGAGAGAATGGATCCATCCTCAAGAGCAAAGACAATAAAGCACAAAATGAATTAAATAAGGAAGTGTATAGTTCTACCTCTCTGCCAAGGTAACTATGGCTAGACTGCAGAATGAGGTCAAGGGACCGTGATGAATACTTAAGTGACAAACTCCTCCCTCCTCCTTCTGTCACTCATTATCTAAAGTGAGGAATAATCTCTACAGACTCTGTTTTATAAACATACATCCAACAGGCTTGACCTTTGGCCAAATCCTGTGAAGAGACCCTTTGTACATGAAGATTAGTTATTTTAACGCACCAGCTGCCAGGTACACTTGGGACTCTCTCCTGCTTTGAAGCTTTAGGAAGAAAAACTTTTGCCAAACGTTGACAAGGGTCAAGGACCTCCCTCCTGTCATTTCACGGTACCCAGGGGCTTCCCCGGTGGCTCAGACAGTAAAGAATTCACCCGTATTGCCAGAGACCTGGGTTCAGTCTCTGGGTTGGAAGATCCCCTGGAGATGGGCATGGCAACTCACTCCAGCATTCTTGCCTGTGGAATTCCATAGACGGAGGAGACTAGAGGGCTACAGTCCATGGGGTCACAGAGTGAGAAATGGCTGAGTGACTAACACTTAAAGAATAAACACTTAAGCGTTACATGACGTCATAAACAATCAGCAACAACCATACCCTACCCTGGAGACCAATCTGAGACCAAGTTAATATCTTAATCTTAGTAAATAATGGAAAAATTTGCCAAGGATGACAGCAAACTGCTTTAGTGTTTTAAGTAACTAATTAGTATCTTTAGGCACGCTTTCTAAAATCTCTTAGTAACTATTTTTTTGGTGGAGAATAGAATCCTCTCTAAATGTTAGGAACAAAAAGCAAAAGTGAAATTAAAAATATCAACATGTATATGAAGTGAAGTAAAAGTCGCTCAGTCATGTCCGACTCTTTGTGACCCCATGGACTATACAGTCCATGGAATTCTCTAGGTCACAATATGGGAGCGGGTAGCCTATTCCTTCTCCAGCAGATCTTCCTGACCCAGGAATCAAACCAGGATCTGCTGGTTTCACCAACTAAGCTATCAGGGAAGCCCCCAACATGTATTTAGGGCAGCTAAAGGAGTTTTTAGGTAACATCTCTATATGTAACTAAATAGCTTGGGAGCCAATATTTGCCTCCAAATTCTTAGGAATTATACATACTATAAATAATTAAGTACTTGTCTTTTCAGAACAAGAATCTAAGTTTCCCTTGTAGGAGATCACAGTGTGTTTCACTTTAATATATCTCTGTAAAGAAGAATTTTAGCTCCAGTGTATGTGTTGGTCCCACTGGGAACAATTAGAGGGAGCAGAAACTGGAGTTAGAAAAAGAAACAGTAGGTAAAGTGAATGGCAGAGAGAAGAGAGAAAAACTGAGAGACAGAAAAGCAAGTCCCGGAATGAAATATCTACATTCTACGTAACTGGCCACACACAAAGGGCTTCCATCCCAGGCAGTGGGGCTGCATTCTGGAGCCCAGCCTCAGGAGGGAGGCAGTGATTAGCACCCAATTTTTTAAGCAAAAGATCAGGACACGCACTGAACATACAGGTGGGTGGAGAGCTCTCTTTAGAAATAAAATATCTTAGTATGCCAATCATCTGCTTTAAAGGAGTTTCTAGTAAACAACAGATGATATGGTGGAAATTACCCATATATCCATCATTACTAACTGTAAACTGTCACTGAAATTCTCACTTGTCTGTTTCACCTATTATTTTCCTGAAAATGAAAGAAAAAAATGTTTTTGCAGGAGCAGGGAAAAATACATGATCTCAGTCTTTCAATGCCATCTTTCCCTTTTGGTCACACATTCCTCAAATGCACATTCTCCTAAAATGGGAGGTTTGGTAAACTAATGTTTGGAGGGGAGAACAGCTGCTCTGTTTTGCAAGTACTGGAATATTCTGTGTTCTCTGCAAGGCTGCCTTCAATGGATAACTAAGTCAGGACAGTGAGACAGCCATAAGCTTCACCCCATGAAGAAGACAAAGAATGCTGCCAATATATGACTTCTTGACTTAGCTTTGCCCCTAAAACACCTGAATGGTGTTTGGTTTTCCAAAAACACATAGAGGAGTCCTAAATGCAAAGGAAAAATGGCCAGCTCAGCACCACTGACTCTAAGAAGGGCTGACCCAGACAGCAAAGAAGAGAATGCCCAGCAGACATGGCAGCTGGCCCAGCTTCTGAGCTTTCAAAGGAGGAATACAAGAAATGTTTTTGGCCTAAACAATGCATGACCTTGGGGAAGTCAATTTGCCTTTTTGAACCTCAACAGCCTCAACTGCAACGGATGGAGTAGTTTAATTGGCTTTTAATATACAAAAAGAAAATTCTGTCCATGGAATTCTCCAGGCAAGAATACTGGAAGAGGTAGCCATTCCCTTTTCCAGGGGATCTTCCTGACCCAGGGATCGTACCGTGTGAGCCTCCAGGAAAACCCTAAGTAGGGAAGGGCCCATTAAATAGAATGTTACCCCAGGACTTATTATACAAAATGATGTAAAATTGAGACTAATTGGTTGAAAGTGAGGTGGGGCCCAGAGAACCTCTGTTTCAGCTCAGACACTACCTCACACCACAGCCTCCAAGTTTTTCTCTGGAATATTCCCTCAAAGCAGTTCAATAATCAGTTTGAAAACCAGTGACCTTAATCTCTGTCAGACCTCATATAGCTAGCCTCCTGTAACGAAACTCTGGCCTTAAGTATACAGGCTATAAGCATTCTGACCTTAAGGTCTTCAAAGGACTTGATAAACTCTGCACCAATGTCATTGAAGGTCATATGAATTATCTTTTTTTTTTTTTTTTCTGATTAGAGTTGTAAATGTAAGGATTCTTCCAAAGGTCAAGTTTGAGATACTACTCTATCTCAACACAGCCAGAAGAAGTTCACATTCGGGGAGGGTAATAGCTGAGGCTCCACATGGCCTGTATTAAATTGGAAGCAGTAGAAAGGGCTCCTTCTCCTTGGCTGAGAGATCAGATCTCTACAGAGTACAGCACAATCTTCCTTAAAAACAAGCTTTTCTAGAAGACACCAAACAGCAGCATTTCCTTCAACATGGCTTTGCTTTAGAGAATTTTTACAGACCAATGAGAAAGAGGCAAGAGAATCCAGAGCTAACAAACTTGGAGGGAAGAGTCCAGAAAAGGGGAGGGTGCAGAGCCGATAGTTAGGCACATGAACTCCGGAGGCAGAGTGTCTTGGATTAAATCCAGGCTGCTCTAACACTCACTACCTGAATGAGCATCTCCCAAAGGCCTCAGTTTCCCCTTTAGCAAATGGGAATAACAACAGTACACATCACATGGAGACATTAGAAAGAAAGTGAAAGGGAAGTCATGTCTGACTCTTTGTGACCCCGTGGACTGTAGCCTACCAGGCTCCTCCCTCCATGGGATTCCCCAGGCAAGGATACTGGGGTGGGTTGCCGTTTCCTTCTCCAGGGAATCTTCCCGACCCAGGGATCAAACACAGGGTCTCCTGAATTCCAGGCAGACACTTTAACCTCTGAGCCACCAGGGAAGCATGGAGACATTGGGAAGATTAAATTGGAGTGTGCTGCTCTGCTATATGCCAAGCAGTCAGGTCAGAGCCAAGCGGAGAAATGTTTCTCTAAGACCTACTTGATGGCCAAGAATGATGATGGTAGCAGGGAGGATTTCCCAGAAAGCGTTTCTCCATTTTAACATGCATGCAACTCACCTGGGATCTTGTTAAAAATGCTGACTTTGATGCAGTTCACCTGTGGCAGGGTTACGAGTTCTAATGGGCTCTCAGGTGATGCAGATACTGCCAGGTTGCCCACCCATGGACCAGACTTTGAGTAGCAAGGGGCAAGGACATTCCCAGTGAAGGGTTTTTAAACCCAGAAGGAAGGTTCTTAGGTTTAATTCTCAGTGTTAGAGGAAGCCTCAACTGGAGTTTAAGAGAGCATGATCAAAGCGACAGGTAAAAATGCTGGTGACAAACCAGAGGGAGCAGTTAGTGAATTCCATGGAGGATCCCACAGCAATCTGAATGCAGGAACTGAGCCCCAGCGTGCTCCTCAACCACGGAGGCACTGACGGGAAGGGCACAAGGAAGAGGCATCCCACTGAAATAGCAGCGGATCAACCAACCCACTGATGATGCAGAAAGAAAGAAGCTGTCCCGGGCTCCCTGCCTTCATCTGAGAAGGGTTTGCATAAATTCCTGGATGACAAATCCAAAATTAGTCAAAGAGCCATGAAGTGTGAAAAACATTCCTAACCGCTCAGACCATCACAGAAAAAGAAATCTCATTTCCCTAAAAAGGGCTCTTATACCACCGTCTGAATCCTGGCTTGGAGACAAGGTTCTCTGGCTCTGCAGGCCAGAGTATCTGTCCGGATGTTCTCTGCTAAGATAGAGGCAGCACTTTTTCACTTTTTGAGGAAAAGATAAAAACTAAGAAGAGAGGGGTTGGGAAGGAGAGGGTAAGAGGAGAGAGTACCATGGAAGGACATACAATATTATATGTAAAATTAGATAGTGGGAATTTGCTGTATGATGCAGGGAGCTCAGACTGGTGCTCTGTGACCACCTAGAGGGGTGGGATGGGGTGGGAGGTGGGAGGGAGGTTCAAGAGGACAGGCACATACCTATACCTATGGCTGATTCATGTTGATACATGGCAAAAATCAATATTGTAAGTCAATTATCTTCCAATTAAAAATAAATAAATCAAAAAAAAATAAAATAAAAATAAAAATAAATAAATCTAAAAAAAAAAAAGAGAAGACGTCCTTGGTGCTGCTGCTGCTGCTAAGTCACTTCAGTCGTGTCCGACTCTGTGTGACCCCATAGACGGCATCCCACCAGGCTCCCCCATCCCTGGGATTCTCCAGGCAAGAATACTGGAGTGGGTTGCCATTTCCTTCTCCAATGCATGAAAGAGAAAAGTGAAAGTGAAGTCGCTCAGTCTGTCTGACAACTTCCCTGGTGGCTCAGTGGTAAAGAATCTGCCTGCCAATTCAGGGGACACTGGTTCAATCCCTGATCCAGGAAGATCCCATATGGTGTGGAGCAACTAAGCCCATGTGCCACAACTGCTGAAGCCTGTGTGTCCTCCAGCCCATGCTCCACAACAAGAAGCCACCGCAATGAGAAGGCCACACACAGCAACTAGACAGTGGCCCCACAACTAGAGAAAAGCCCTCGCAGCAGCAAAGAACCAGCACAGCCAAAAATAAATAAAAATTATTTTTTAAAAAAACTAAGAGGAGAGTATTCCATTCCATCAATGCTTTTTGGAATTCTAAACTGCTCAGATCATGAATTCCTTATTTCCAAATTCAGACTTAAATTGAAGAAAGTAGGGAAAACCACTAGACCATTCAGGTATGACCTAAATCAAATCCCTTATGATTATACAGTGGAAGTGAGAAATAGATTTAAGGGCCTAGATCTGATAGACAGAGTTCCTGATGAACTATGGAATGAGGTTCGTGACATTGTACAGGAGACAGGGATCAAGACCATCCCCATGGAAAAGAAATGCAAAAAAGCAAAATGGCTGTCTGGAGAAGCCTTACAAATAGCACTGAAAAGAAGAGAGGCGAAAAGCAAAGGAGAAAAGAAAAGATATAAGCATCTGAATGCACAGTTTCAAAGAATAGCAAGAAGACATAAGAAAGCCTTCTTCAGTGATCAATGCAAAGAGATAGAGGAAAACAACAGAATGGGAAAGACTAGAGATCTCTTCAAGAGAATTGGAGATACCAAGGGAACATTTCATGCAAAGATGGGCTCGATAAAGGATAGAAATGGTATGGACCTAACAGAAGCAGAAGATATTAAGAAGAGGTGGCAAGAATACACAGAAGAACTGTACAGAAAAGATCTTCACGACCCAGATA
>SJYX01015403.1:534716-546824 GCA_006410675.1 Oreotragus oreotragus
GCAAGGAGATCCAACCAGTCCATTGTGAAGGAGATCAACCCTGGGATTTCTTTGGAAGGAATGATGCTAAAGCTGAAACTCCAGTACTTTGGCCACCTCATGCGAAGAGTTGACTCATTGGAAAAGACTCTGATGCTGGGAGGGATTGGGGGCAGGAGGAGAAGGGGACGACCGAGGATGAGATGGCTGGATGGCATCACGGACTCGATGGACATGAGTCTGAGTGAACTCCGGGAGATGGTGATGGACAGGGAGGCCTGGCGTGCTGCGATTCATGGGGTCGCAAAGAGTTGGACACGACTGAGCGACTGAACTGAACTGAAACTGCTTTTTTAACCCAACTTGGGAAAGCCTTTGTCATTTCTAGTTGCATCTGCTATACATTCACCCTACACATGGATTCTTCTCATCAGCTCCCGGGGGCTGTCATCTTGGCATCATTTTCCAAGGTGGGAACCACTTCATGTGCTTGCAGTTTGGGGAGGAAAGGGACATCAGCCTAGTCTCCAATCTAACAGTCATTTATGGAGACTGGGGCCTCCGGAAAAATGCCTTCCATGGTGGGAGTAGTGTCCTGAAAGGTAGGCAGTTTGGGACTAAAACTCTAGCCTTGTCCACGTTCTGTGCGTGCATCCTCAGTTGTGCCTGACTCTCTGCGACCCCATGGACTGTAGCCCACCAGACTCCTCTGTCCCTGGGATTCTCCAGGCAAGAATACTCTTGTGGGTTGCTATTTCCTTCTCCAGGGGATCTTCCCAACCCAGGAAGTGAACCCTCATCTCCTGTGGCTCCTAGCATTGGCAGGCGGATTCTTTACTACTGAATCACTTGGTAAGAATTTCTAATCTAGAGCCTAGAGATGAGGAAGGGCAAATCTAAGGAACTTGACCCCTCTTCATTAGAGCCTACACTTTGCCAGGTTTGGGTCCTGCTCCCTCTCTCTGAAAGACTAGCTTTGGTGGACATGTCAGGACACACTGCACAGATGGAGCATTTGTAAAATAAACACTCCAAGTTATTATAAAACAGCAGTTAGCATGTTAACACGCCAAGTACAAACCAAGCAATGCCCCCCTTTTTGTTTTAATTGAAAGTGGCGAATCTTCTGTAGAGAGAGGCCACATCTACACAGATCGTGTATTCACTGCTCAGACTTTGTGCTCAGTCACTTCAGTCGTGTTCAGCTTTTTGCGACCCCATGGACTGAACCTTCGCTTCCTGCATTTCTTACACTACAGGCAGATTCTTTACACTTTAGGGATGGAATATTGACAACAAGCGATATTATTTCATTTAGCAATGAGCACTATGATGAAATGAAAGCAGGAACAGGTGATACCAAATGATTTGTGTGTGTTGGGGGATGCTCTCCAAGGAGGAGACATTTGAGCTAGGCCTTCATCAGGAGATGAGCTGGTTCCTTTGGGGGTCCAGGGTTAGAGAGATCACTTAGCAAAAGTCCCCAAAGGAGGAACCAAGCCTGTGTGCTGGGATGTGGCAGGTAAAAAAGACAGAGAGGAGATGAAATTAAGAGCAGAAGCTTAGATCAAGCCAAGGTTTGGCATCTTGGCTGAGAATAACAGCAAGTCCCTGAAAGGTTCCAAATAAGAATTTCATTATTTGAACTCTGGCAAAACTAAAACAAGCTTTGGCTGTGAAGCCAAGGGAAAAAGCCAGGCTTTAATTCTTTTGTTTTTAATTTCTTAAACTTAGTGGAGAAATATTAACTAGCAGTGCTAAACTTAAAAGCCTCTGGGGGTGGAGTCCATTGTTTGCTCAGTGAAGTAGACATCCATTTGCTTGAATTTCCATCTCTTTCCTAATATGCTTCCATCACTTATAATTACTCTTTTTTTTTTTTTCAGTTTAGGAAATCAAGACTTTGCAACCTAAAAAGAAAATTAAATGATGATCACTCAGGAAGCCTAAGGAAGATTGACAGTGTCCCTTGAAGGGGAAAACAGAAGGGACAAGAATGCATGAGGGTGTCCTCTTTCATCTTGCAGTTCAGATAGAATTACGAGTTGGGTGATCTGAGATGTCATCTTTGTGCTCGGGTGATTAATATTTCACGATGGCAAGACTGAAAGTCAATAAAATGGAAGGACAACTTCTTCGAATAAAAGAGCTTGAAAGGGAATGGCATGCTAATCACTTTCATCTGCTTCTTTGGCATTTGCTGGGATCACTCAGTCTGTGTTCCAGAACAAGAGGGAGGCTCAAGAGAACTGAACTGAACGTGGCTTTTATTTACAGTGACATTTTCGTTGTAGCCTTTTCCACAATTTGAGCTTTGCTTTCCTCTGGACCATCCATCAGATTTCAGCTCCTCCTCTGAATGTTTAATAATTTCTTTCTCTTTTCCCCAGAGACCAGCTCACATATCAGGCACCATCAGAAAGGGTGAAAGGGACAAGGATTATTAAATTCTGTGAACCAGGGTGACAGTAATGCTCGACCTGAACCTAGAACCGGATCTCACAAAACGCAGCCTCGTCATCGCTGTTAGAACTGCGCCTGAAACACGGAGTAGCTGCTGAGGAACCAAATGGAGGCTTGAGGGAGAGAGAAAGAGAGGATGAGAGGGAGGACAACACTTGGCAGAGACCAGAGACAGGGCCTCTGCGAGAAGTCCCCAACCAGAGTCGACACAAAGGACAGAAATCACTGCTCTCACTTCTGGAGTGGGAGGGGGAGCCAGCTGCCTTTTAAATTCTCAGAATGTCTTAAGGACAACTATTTTGCAAAACAGTTTGGATCTGCTAAAACCTGAACCACATTGTGCCAAACATTTTTCCATTTAATTGTTAAGCCCTTGTGTGTTCAGGGAGATTTCTGATGCAGATGTTTCTGATTCATTTATATTAACTTATCAAAAGGACATTTGGACGAACTATAGGATGTTCAAGAGTCTTATAAGCTTGGGTTCGTTAGTTTCAATGCAGGAATTCTACCCCCTACCCGGATGCATATACTCAAAATTCAGAACTTGGAAGGACTGACTCAGTTCTGCTCTAACCTGGCAGCATGAACTCACCCACTCCTAATTTCCTTCAAGAAACATTTGCTCAAGTTTTATAAAGGCACCATCAAAATATGGGTAAAGGGGGTCAAAGATATAAACTTCCACTTATAAAATAAATAAGTCATGGAGAATTAATGTTCAGCCATGGTGACTACAGTCAGTAAGACCATAATTGCATATTTGAAAGTCTGCTGAGAGTAAATCATAAAGGTTTACACCACAAGGAAAAAAAGTCTATATCTATGTGTGGTGATGGACACTAACTAGTCTTACTGCGATGATCATTCTGTAATATATACAAGCATTAAATCACTGTCGTATACCTGAAATTAATATGTTATCTGTCAATTATACCTTAATTTAAAAAATGGTTTTTTTTTTTTTCCTTTTAAAAAGGCATCACCAAAATGTAAGAAACTATTCAGATACATCTTAAGTTTTCTCCTTGGGGATCTTTTATGTATGGAGATTTAAAAACAAGGCTTCCCTGGTGGCCCAGTGGTTAAGAACTTGCCTACCAGTGCGGGGGACACAGGTTTGATCCCTGATTCAGGATCTTCCACATGCCATGGAGCAACTAGGCCTGTGCGTCACAAGTACTGAGTTTCTGCTCTGGAGCCCAGGAGTTGCAACTACTGAAGCCAGGGCACCCTAAAGCCAGCAACGAGAGCAGCCAACGCAGGGAGCTTTTCTTTCTTGATCCCTCCCTGCCCCTCTCTGGGGCACTGTCCTTACATGGTGATGGGTATCACAGGTAGAGCAGGGATGGAGCATTCTGCTGAGAGGGTCTCACTCTCTGCACACTTCTAAGGCCTTGTCTACACCAAAAGATCTTGGGAGGTTCCATCAACTTCCGTCACATTTTCAAACCACTGTTCCCTCTGGAAGCCTATCTCTGAGCAAATTTAAAGCCACTGGTCACAAAAATAAACTTAGGAAAAGCTTTGAAACTGTGCATACATACATAAAAGAACATTAAGAAGAAAGCCATGCTGGGTGAGAACAATGGTCCTCCCCACCCAGCCTGTTTCTGGGCACACTAATTTCCTTATGTCCTGTGAGGGTTGTTTTTTATTTTGTTTTCACTTTTAATTTTCTGAGTTAACATTTGGGCTTTTTATATCATTTGTTTTTTTCCTGATTATCTGATGATCACTTGTTATTCTTCTGATGAACACATTTCACTCTAGAACATGAGGGATTTCAAAAACTTTACAAAATAAAAATTACCCAGTATCCTAACCCTCAGATTCAGCCCCTATGAATATTTCCATTGGTCTTTCTCCTCTCTGGTGCCCAAGCGTGTGGCCCATGTTTACAAAAATTGAGATTCTACTGAATCTTATTATTTATTGTATTGTAAGCACTTCCCTATATTATTTTAGATCATGATTTTGGTAAGGTTTAACCATTTAAGTTTTTTTTGTTGTTCCACCTTTACTGTGACCCCCCTCCCCCTTCTTACACACCCATTCTCATAGCAACTCCCAGGACAGACCAAGACTACAAACACATCCGCAGGTTGGATGACCAAGAATCTTATCACCCAAGAACCCCTTTACTGGAGTTCCCCACCCACTTCCGTTACAGTCCCCAGAGGTACTGTTCCATGGATGCTGTTTCACCTTGCTCATTCCTCGGTGTTGCCAATGATAACCTTACAATAACCGTGCACAGCAACAACATTCCCTGAGACCACCTGTCTGCATTTTTTGGTCTTACTGTGGCCTGCTTGTTTCGTATTCTGGTGACTTCAAGTCTCTTTGCCAGATTTTGCAGAAGCATCAGGGATCCAGTTTAAGGTGGCGACTTCACATTCACTGTTCACTTTCATGCATTGGAGAAGGAAATGGCAACCCACTCCAGTGTTCCTGCCTGGAGAATCCCAGGGACGGCAGAGCCTGGTGGGCTGCCATCTATGGGGTCGCACAGAGTCGGACACGACTGAAGCGACTTAGCAGCAGCAGCAGCAGCAAAGGCCACAGTTATGAGGGCTTCCCTCATAGTTCAGTTGGGAAGAATCACCAGCCCTGGGCAACTCTGGGGAAGTTTGAATTTTTCAGCTGTGCAGTAGATATAATTCCAGCTCCCTTGCAGAGGCCCTTAGAAGATAAAAAGAAGTTACTTATGTAAACCACACTACACCACACCAGACACAGTGTGAGCTCAAGAGATGGTAGCTGTATTTGCACAGTTTTAGAGCCTGGTGGGCTGCCGTCTATGGGGTCGCACAGAGTCGGACACGACTGAAGNGATTGGGGCCAGGAGGAGAAGGGGACGACCGAGGATGAGATGGTTGGATGGCATCACTGACTCGATGGACGCGAGTCTGAGTGAACTCTGGGAGTTGGTGATGGACAGGGAGGCCTGGCGTGCTGCGATTCATGGGGTCGAAAGAGTCGGACACGACTGAGTGACTGAACTGAACTGAACTGAATGGGGGACCACTGAGAGTGTTTGAGCAGGGAATTGTCATGATCAGAGGTGTGCTGTGCAAGGCCCACTCTGTGCTCATAAATTTCATCCTTTCTCTGTGATTCCCCCATCTTTGCAGGCTGACATGTGTTTCAGGAGAGGTCAGACACCCTCGCACCACAGCTGGGAAACCACTTCTCAAGCTGTACTCTTAGAGAGTCTCACACACAACATTCCTCTGCCTACTGCAGCCCGGGGTGAGCCTCCTGGGCTCCGGGTTCCCTATCAGTGCTCCCACCTCCGTGGACCATCAGGGAAGACAAAGAAAGCTCGGTTCCTGTTTCTGGCCTTGGCTCTGCCATGTGGGATCTGAGGATACAGTCATTTAGCAAGAAACCACAGGGACAAAAACAAGTTGATTAAACCCAGAGAAAGTGAGTTCCTCCGTGGAAGGCGGCTGAATGCCACAGGCTGTGCCGAGACCCACCCCAAATGAACCCTCAGGCTGCCAGCTGCAGCTCAGTTCTGTCACCGAGGGACACACGCTTCGGACACACGGCTCCTACACCGTAGGACACAGAACTCACTGAAAGTACCACAGTGTGGAAAACGTGCTTCTCATTTCTTTTCCTAGAATACTATTTCCAGAAAGCACTGTGTGACCAGAACCGATGGCCCTGAGGCAGAGATGGTCAGAGAAACGTGGGTTTGCAGCCCCGATGAGGAAGGGAACCACACCAAAGTAAAGTGGAGTGTCTCCGCCTGCTTCCACAAGGATGCTGACAAAGCAGCATGAACACGGGTTGAAAGAAAAGACAGAAAGGAGGCCTGGGGTCCTCACAGGCCTCATTTCAGAATAGTAGACAGAGGTCCATGTATGCAAAGCTCTGCCTATGCATCACACCACACACACACACACACACACACACACACACACACACACTCCCTTCCCCTCCCCCATACCGCTTTCTAAACTGGAATGGAAACCTGCCATCTTAAGCCAGTTGAAATCATAAGTCATTGCCACACTGTCGTAAATGGAGGCTGTTTTTGTGTGTTAGTCGCTCAGTCGTGTTCAGCTCTTTGCGACCCCATGGACTTTAGCCCACCAGGCTTCTCTGTCCATGGGATTTTCCCATGGCAAAAATACTGGAGTGGGTTGCCATTTCTTTCTCCAGGGATCGAACCGGGGTCTCCCACATTGCAGGCAGTCTCTTTACCATGTGAGCTACCAGGGAAGCCCAGGAAACGAAAGTTGCTCCGGTTAAAATAATGACTTCGGCATCGTCCATCATCCTTTGAAATGTGGTCCCCAGACCCAGAGCACGGGCATCACTTGACAGCAGTCCAGAATGTCAGCTCCACCCCAGACCCGGGGAATCCCTGCGAATTTTAACCCGATGCCCCAGGGGATTCACATACACATTGAAGCTGGAGAAGCGCAAATCCACATCTGATGAGAAAAATAAGTTTGGATGGAGGTACTAAGGTTTTACAGTGCTCTCTAGGCCTATGGACACATGAAAGGGGAAAACTACTTTAAGACAGAAAGTAGATTGGTGGTTGCCCACAGCTGGAGCTGCGGTGGGGAGGAAAGGGGGAAGGGCGCTAATGCAGATGAGTTTCTTTCTAGGAGGACGAAAATGCTCTAAAAATGGCTTCGGTGAAAGTTGTACAACTCCGAATATACTGAAAATCATTTAGATAGGCGCATTGCATGGTATGTGACTTGTATCTCAAGAAAACTTAAAAATAGAAATAAAAGCCCTCAAGAGCCTTGGAAACACCAAACTGAAAATTCATGATTCCCACTGCAAAAGAGATCACTTGTAGAACCAGATGTTGAAGGGCATCTCCAGGAAGAGACTGCTGTATTGTCCTAGGACGGTAAGATTTAAGGGGCATGTTAGGAAACAGAGTTTCTTCCAACAGGGCAGCACTGAAATGGTCACTGGCTCTTAAAATATGAAAGCTTCCATACTGCCCTTAGACCCAGGCCCCAGGGTCCGTGTGCTGGACTCTGTGATGTGGATGCCCCACTCTGATCCTCCTTCAGCTGTGTCCTTCTTCCCTGAGCAAAGGGAAGATGCTCAGGCTGCTAGATCCTTCTCCAGACACCTGGTGGCCCAGCATTCCCTGCCCAGATGCCAGAGCTTGCAGGCAGGGCTTCTGCAGGTCTCTCCCCCAGGGTCATCTTCCTAGGGTAAATGGGACCGCTGGTGTGCATGCATGCTCAGTCACTTCAGTTGGGCCCGACTCTTTACGACCCCATGGACTGTAGTCTGCCAGGCTCCTCTGTCCAAGGGATTCTCCAGGCAAGAATATAGGAGTGGGTTGCCATGCCCTCCTCCAGGGGATTTTTCCAACCCAGGGATGGGACTCGAGTCTCCCATGTCTCCTGCACTGCAGGTGGATTCTGTTACCTATTGAGCCAGCGGGGAAGCCCAAGCGCTGGTGTGCACTCTCCCAGACCGAGGGCTGGCTAGTGTGAGGGAGGAGACTGGGCGCACAGAAATCCATCGTACAGCCCCAGGCAGTGACAGGTTGGCTCCCTGATGCCACAGCAGGCCAGCGAGGAACTCTGGGGTCTGAGAATTTCAACTACAAACCTAGCTTTCCAAGTCACATGAAGATCAATACGTCAAGGTAGGAGGACAAAATCCATCAAATGTAATGGGTTGTGGGCTTCCCTGATGGCTCAGTGGTAAAGAATCTGCTGGCCAATTGGGGAGACACGTGTTCAGTCCCTGATCTGGGAAGATTCTGCATGCCATGGAGCAACGAGGACCATGTGCCACAACTACTGAGCATGTGCTCTAGAGCCCAGGAGTGGCAACTGCTGCGCCCAAGTGCTGCACCTACTGAAGCCCACTCACCCCCAAGCCCATGCTCTGCAACGAGAGAAGCTACCACAGGAGAAGCCCACGCACTGCCACGAGAGAGTAGCCCCTGATGGACACCGCTAGAGAAAAGCCCGAACACAGCTGCAAAGACCCGGCGCAGCCTAACATTGAATAGAAAACGAAAGTACACAAAAAGGTCACGCTTTTCTAGCTTGATAAATATCTTGAAAAACGACTTTGACCTATGGAATCTTTTTCTCCACTTGTGCACTTGTCCTAAAACCGAACCATTTTAGAGGTCAATTATTTTTTTCTTCTAAGTTTGTCAAGCAGTCAGTGAATATTTGTGGTTTTCTCCTGAGCATGTCATATTTTATAGGTAAATATTAATTATTCATTAAAGGCCAGCCCATCTTTTCATAGCTTCATGCATAATTAATGCTAAGGATCTTTTTTGCTCTCAAAGTATAAGAAGTTTTAGGATAAGAAGCATCTTCACTGTGCTTGCCTTCATGTATGCCTCATAGTTACAAAACATGATAATTGAAAAAAAGAGAAAAACAGAAAATAAAGAACAATGAAAAAAAAAACCCACTGAATATTTTACAACATTCATAAAGCTTAAGGAGCCTCTCGGGCTACTGTTCTCCTGTTGCTGTCGTTCAGTTGCTTAGCTATGTCCGACTCTGTAACCCCGGGGACTGCAGCACGCCAGGCTTCTCTCTCCCTCACCGTCTCCCGGAGCTTGCTCAATCCCACGTCCACTGAGTCGATGATGCCTTCCAACCATCTCATTCTCCGTTCTCCTCATGTCCTCAGTCTTTCCCGATGGAAAAGCAAATTCTCAAGAAAAAAACCACACAAGCTGCTGAAGACTTTTTTTTTTTTAATAACAGAAACAGCTTCAATGGACCTTTAGGGAGAGGAGGAATTCAACGAGTTGAACAGTAAGAGTTTAAAGAATCTTTCATGGCTCTTTGATTCTTCTCAACTGAGAGTTTGGTGACAGATTATTAGAAGGGGTGATTTTGCTCGTGTCACATGGGACTCCAGTGTGAGCAGGAGAAGCAGCTATACTCAGCAGGCCCTCTCAAAATATTGGAATTATTTTTATTCCGTGTGAGCTGTGAAGCTGAGGCCAAGCTCGTGAGTTTACTTTGCCCTCCTGTGAGCACACAGATGTCACCCACGCCTGGTGCCAACCCAGTAGACTCCCACTCAAATGTATTTCCAGAATGGCTCCCCATCCTATGTGTGGAACCCCATCTGGATTCCCTCTGGGAATGCGGCAATTTTTCCTTTGTAGTGACGATTAAGTTTAAATACAACAATTTGTATAGCACATGCTTCAAACTTTCCAACATTTTGGAAGCTGGGATAGTAGGGGAGATGGGGAGAATGATCTCAGATAAGACTGTGAATTTGTAAGTTGCCCTGCAGTTGTGCTGGCCAATATGGTAGCCATATGTGGCTATTTAAGTGTAAATGTAATTAGATAAAAATTCCAGTTATTCAGTTGTACTAGTCGCATTTCAAGGGCTCAGCAGCCACATGTGAGTAATGGCTACCCATGTGGACAAGCGCAGATACAGAACCTTCCCATCTTCATAGAAAGTTCTATTGGAAGTGCCGAGTTAAGAGAGTTTCTGTGTTTTCCTTGTAGTCCCACCAAGCCTCCCTATACTCACTTTGTTCTTGGGACTATGATTTCTTATATAGCCATGTGTTTGCAACTTGTATCAACTTATCCTTAAATTCAAAAAGCAGATAGTAACTGATGTACAATCTACACAGCTTCATGGCTTTGTGAATAAACAAAACCACATTTTAAAAAGGTGAAAAAAAAGCCTAATTGATAAAATATCAAGCAATAATTTCATAAATCCACCTGTCAAGTATGACAGAACAGCCAAAATGACTTTATTCAAATATCAATCAAAGAGAATCGATTCACAACTCAAAACAAGCAGACTGAACAACCTCCATCCCCAGTGGCTTCTCACTGCACTCAGAATAAAGTCCAAATGTCTAACCATGGTCAAGGGCCTGAGATCTGACCACTGCTCTTTTCTCCTGCAGCTCTGCCCACCTCAGTTCACAGACCAGCCACCCTGGCCTTTGCTCACTACTTGTTCCTTCAGCATGATGTGCAGTTCCCACCTTCCTTATTGAGCAGGTCTCTGCGTGGCTGGCTCCTTCTCATCTTCAAGATGCCAGCCCCTCAGGGTTTCCCCCGTGAGATGCCTTCACTGGCGACTTTTTCCTCAGCTGCATTGTGCGACTCTGTGATATCGTCTTTCTAATTTGTACCCCATTTGAGTGCTTTTTACTCTTGGACTTGTTTCCTTGTCTACACTGGACTTCAAGCTCCTGGAAAGCAGGAAGCTTGACCTCTGACTTCCTGTGGAAACCCTAACATCCAGCACAGTGGCCATGTTCTGCCCACCACATAGGAAGCATGCAATAAACACTTGTTGAACGAACAGACACAGAAATGAACAGTGAGCCAAAGGCTCTGGATGGAAGGGGCCTTAGAACCATGCAGAAGTTCATCATGACCACACAGGTAGGTGTGCAAAATATACACATTTGGACTCCACTCTTACAATCTGATTTACTAAGTCTGGAGGGAGGCTCAGTCGGTCTGTTTTTAACAAGTTTCACTGCTTAGTCTGATCACTTCACTTTCAGAGGAGGCAACTCAGGCTCAGACTTACCTGAGTTTCTAGCTAGTCAAACAAAACTCTCGTTGTGAAAAACAAATATCATATATCAAGCCATACATGTGGAAAATAGGAAAATGTTATAGATGAACCTGTTTGCAAAGCAGAAATAGACACACAGACATTGAGAACAAATGTGGCATGGGGGTGGGATGGATTGGGACTGGGATTGACATTATATACACTACTATGTATAAAATAGGTAACTAATGAGAACATACTACGTAGCACAGGGAACTCTACTCAGTGCTCTGTGATGACCTGATTGGGAAGGAAATCTAAAAAAAAGAAGGGATGTATGTACATATATAGCTAATTCCCTTTCTGTACAGTACAAAGTAACACAACATGGTAAAGTAACTATATTCCAATAACAAATTTAAAAATAAATGCATGCTACCACAGGGATCAATGATCCCACATACTGCAACTAAGACCTGGTGCTGCTAGCTAAACAACAAATAAACAAAGAGAATTGCTGTACTCCATCAGGCACTAAACAACCATGCCTAGGCACTAAGTTCCAAGAGCAAAGCAAGAGAGTGCCATAAAAACATCTACTTCTGCTTTATTGACTACGTCAAAGCCTTTGAGTGTATGGATCATAACAAACTGTGGAAAATTCTTAAAGAGATGGGAATACCAGACCACCTGACCTGCCTCCTGAGAAATCTGCATGCAGGTCAGGAAGCAACAGTTAGAACTGGACGTGGAACAACAGACTAGTTCCAAATTGGGAAAGGAGGACATCAAGGCTGTATATTGTCACCATGCTTATTTAACTTCTATGCAGAGTACATCATGAGAAACGCTGGGCTGGAAGAAACACAAGCTGGAATCAAGATTGCTAGGAGAAATATCAATAACCTCAGATATGCAGATGACACCCCCCTTATGGCAGAAAGTGAAGAGGAACTAAAGAGCCGCTTGTTGAAAGTGAAAGAGGAAAGTGAAAAAGCTGGCTTAAAGCTCAACATTCAAAAACTAAGATCATGGCATCTGGTCCCATCACTTCATGGCAAATAGATGGGGAAACAAAGGAAACAGTGAGAGACTTTATTTTGGGGGCTCCAAAATCACTGCAGATGGTGACTGCAGCCAT
>SJYX01015403.1:550172-562934 GCA_006410675.1 Oreotragus oreotragus
GATGCTAAAGCTGAAACTCCAGTACTTTGGCCACCTCATGCGAAGAGTTGACTCATTGGAAAAGACTCTGATGCTGGGAGGGATTGGGGGCAGGAGGAGAAAGGGACGACCGAGGATGAGATGGCTAGATGGCATCACGGACTCGATGGACGTGAGTCTGAGTGAACTCCGGGAGATGGTGATGGACAGGGAGGCCTGGCGTGCTGCGATTCATGGGGTCGCAAAGAGTCGGACACGACTGAGCGACTGAACTGAACTGAACTGATATTATCCTTTTACTTTTAGTGCCATGCAATGTTGTTGTTATTCAACTGCTAATTTGTGTCCAACTATTTTCAGTCTCATGAACTGCAGCACACCAGGCTCCTCTGTCCTCCGCTATCTTCCAGAATTTGCACAAACTCATGTCCATTGAATTGGTGATGCTGCATAACCATCTCATCTTCTGCTGCCCCCTTCTCCTTTTGGTTTCAATCTTTACCAGCATTAGGGTCTTTTCCAATGAGCCAGCTCTTTGCATCAGGTGGCCAAAGTATTGGAGCTTCAGTTTCAGCCTAAGTCCTTCCAGTGAGACCTTTGCAATACCACCAGTCGAAAATCTGAGGCACAAAGCTGCTAAAGCAGCAGTCTATGAAAATCAAAGAAGCACTGTATTCTTTCTCTTCTGATAAGAGAAAGGAGCACCCAGGGGTGGCTGTGCCCTGGGCTCAGCCCTCAGATGACTCTGCAGTTTTTGAGCCAGCTACAGTTAGCAAAGAGGGTTTAGACTCCTTGGACACACCCAAATAAGTTTTTACATACTTATTAGACTAGACAAAGAGGCAGCCGGATAGTGCCATGTGTGGTCACAGCTGTTTTTGAAATAGAATTATGACTTTCAAAATAATCACCATTAACATAATGGTGGAATAGATTATAATGAGGAATAGATTATACTTTTGTTAAGCCCCATGAAGAAAATACACAAGTCACTTTATAGGGCATTTCTCTTCCTTCAAAACAGCCCCCAGATGATTGATTTCGTAGGTATTCTGAAAGTTGTTTCTGGAATATTACTTCAGTGAGTTTTATTAAATCTCTGCTTTCAGCACCCCTGCCCCATCCCTTAAGTATGGTTTTTACTCATTTGCTACTTTTTACTAAAAGTGAAGAAATTGGAGCAGGGATGGAATTCCAGTTAATTATGAGTTCCAAACAATTAATTCCAATTAATCCCAATTAAATATGAACTGCAATTAACCTTTTTGATGTTATAAAGAAAAAAAGCAAAAAAGAAGTTGCTAATTATAAATCAGTAGAGAGTAAACTTTCCCTAGTGGATCAGCTGGCAAAGAATTCGCCTGCAATGCAAGAGATCCTGGTTCGACTCCTGGATCAGGAAGATCCCCTGGAAAAGGGTTAAGCTACCTACTCACTCCAGTATTCTCCCTGGTGGCTCAGAAGGTAAAGAATCAGCCTGCAATATCGGAGGCCTGGGTTCGATCCCTGGGTTGGGATGATTCCCCTGGAGGGGGGCATGGCAACCTATTCCAGTATTCTTGACTGGAGGATCTCCATGGACAGCGAAGCCTGTGGGGCTATAGTCCATGGGGTCACAAAGAATCGAACACAACTGAGCGACTATGCACACAGAGAGCAAACTAAATGGTTAAAAAATTGTGTCACCCTGTTTATCCAGAGCTCTCAGAACTGCCTGGAGAAATCCTTCCATCAGAGTTGGAGTCCTAGGACACAATGGGAGGCCAGAGAGGTGTCAAGGTTGTTCTTCTAATATCCATCTTTCTCCTCTAACATGACCAACACTTGGTATCCCACACCCTTGCTTCTCAGGGGTCAGGCTGAGGAGGGCAAGGAACATGGCGTCCGAGGTGGAAGCTCCCCTTCTGGCTCCTATGGGGCGGTCTGCCACTCATGTCTCCCCCAACACGCCTTGTGTTCAAGAGACTGAAACCATCAGTAAGCAATCTAATTTCTCCCAGAAGCATTATGGATCCTGGCTGAAACAGAACTCTTCCTGCTTTGAGAATATGGCCATCTGTCTACCAGCAACAATTTTCTTATTCTCAGCTATGCCTAGATGATTTTAAACTAATGATATTTGTAGAAAGATGTTCAGTAGCTAAATTGTATCAGACTCTTTGCAACCCCATGGACTGCAGCATGCCAGGCTTCCCTGTCCTTTACCATCTCCCAGAGTTTGTTCAAACTCATGTCCACTGAGTTGACGAAGGTGGCAGCCTATAATGACATGGAAGATGCGAAGAGAAGAGAAGGATGATTGAGAGGATACAGCAGTTTTCGATGCTGCAGGAAAAAATATGGTTTACATTTAATGTTATTTTTCTTGAGTAGTAAATGATTACTTTAGACTGAAGCAAATTAAACTAACAATATTTGATCATTCTTGATGTACAAAATAGCAAGTTCTTATGGTTCAACCCATGAATATAGAGTTTCTGATTTTATCTTAATTTTTAAATTTTTTTGGAAATTTTTCCCATTCACTCTTACAGGCTCAGAAACTAATTTTTTTAAAAAAATATTTATTTATTTAGTTGGCTGCACCAGGTCTTAGTTGCAGCACTCAGGATCTTCGCTTTTCATTGAAGCACGTGGGATCTCTAGTTACAGCATGCGAACTCTTATTTGCGGCACGTGGGGTCTAGTTCCCAGACTAGGGCTTGAACCTGGGCTCCCTGCATTGGGAGTGAGGAGTCTAAGCCACTGGACTACCAGGGAAGTCCCCAGAGGGTCTCATTTTAAAAGAGGAATTCTGCGGCTTCAAGTGCTTGTTTGAACTTGGAGAAAGCCTTAAACTTCTCCTTGCTGACCAGATCAACAGAGCCAAGGTCACAGAACAGAGTCCTGCACTTGGAATTCTGACCTCCTTACTTTGGCTTGCCCATATGTAACTGGCTTTTTAAAAGTTAGTTGTCAGAATCTTTTCCCTGGTGGTGTTAGTGGTAAAGAACCCGCCTGCCAATGCAGGATGTCAGAGATGCCAATTCGATCCCTGGGTCAGGAAGATCCCCTGGAGAAGGAAATGGCAACCCAGTATTCTTGCTGGGAGAATCCCATGGATAGAGGAGCCTGGCAGGCTCTAGTCCATAGGGTCGCACAGACTTGGACATGACTGACGTGACTTAGGATGCATGCATGCAAGAATCGTTAAACTCCCTAGAATTCATACTCCTTTGGGGAATCAAAGTCTGGCAACAGTTTGAGTTCCCACTAACCCTGTGATGAAAATCAGCTGACTCTCCTAGAGGTCTGCCTTCTTCAGGGCCAGCCTGTATCCTCCATGTCCATCCAAGTCTTAAACCTGACCACCTTTGCATCTCACCTGGCCCAGGTGGGCTTTCCAGCCCAAGGCTGTTGATGCTCATGTGTCCTCACCCAGAATGCCAAAGACCAGTTAACCAGGCGCCCTCTTCCCTTTTCTGCAGCCCAGTCTCCTCCTCCCTCATCCTTCAGATAAAGTTCATTTGGTTCCAAGCACCACAGAGAGAGAGACAAGGCAGAGAGTGCTGGTAGAAAGCAATGTGTGCAGTAATCACACAAACAAACATATGTTTGCAAAATCTCCACAGAGGTTGTTTGCAAAACTTCTTTCTCTAATCCAGTCCTAATGTTCAGCAACCTTCACTGTCAGGAAATTCTGGCATCAATAACCCAAATCCTTCACGCAGCTTAAACCCATTTCCTCTGACTCTCTGCTCACTGGAGATGGGGAACAGCTGGTTACCGTTCTCTGTACCAAGTTCTTTGTCAACGAGATGACTGGATTCTGGCTCTGGACCACTGTCATAATTAGGAGTCTGACCAGCTTCACATTGTGCCGATGGGAAGATACACTTCTGAGGAGGCTGTGCTTTAGAAATGCGCCATTGGGGGAACACAATCCCTAGCCACATCACCAGGTTGCTCACAGTTTACAAACGTGTGAATGTGAGGTTTCAGCGTGGAAAAAAAATAATGCATTTTTCTGAGGCTAGCTCTGCAATGTGAACACACCAAAGGAGACAAAGACTCCATAAAAGGCACCAAGAGAACCAATACACAGAGTGAGCATTTATTCTGGGCTTTCTGTGATATTACCTGTATTATCTCTGAGACTCCACATCTAGGCACTAAGGCAGAAATTAGGATTAGTCCTGCTTTCCAGGGGAGGACGCTTGACCACACAGAGGCTAACTTGTCAAGTTTATACACCAATGAGCGACAGAATAAGCACTGAAACCCAAGCCACTGGAGTCTAGAGCCTACAACCCCTCAACCGTCTCTCCATCCTGCCCATAAACCCGTGCTGGCCCAGGCGGTTCAGAGAATGGAACACAGTCCCTGTGTTTAAAACTATTGGCCAGTGAAGACCAGGAAGTCATGGCAAAAACCAGGTGGCTGGTCCCTGATATAGCGGACTGGCAAAATTCAAAGGAGCTTGAAGCCGTCGAGGTTGACTTCTTCTCATATGCAGAGTCTGACATGAGATGCTTGGTCTCCGCTTAAAGGCAGATGTTAAGTGGTTCCCCAGGTCCCAGCTGGAAGGCTTCCCAACTATATGCTCTGAGGCTCGACCTGAATCAGAGGCCAGGTTCTGCCAATGACCGCCTGGCTGCTCTGGATCCCAGCCTGCCTGCCTCAGTGTCCCCGGCAGAAAAGTGGTGATGATGAAGTTGCTTCCTGGTGATGCTAGAGACACATCTCTCATCACTCTCCATCCCCTGGTTGAGCTGTATGTCTCCTCACTGCACTTATTTCCACCTGACATTATTTGTTTCTCTGGTTGTTATTTTGCCTCCTTCACTAGCCTGTCAGCTCAATAGTGAAGGAGCTTGTCTGCTTTATTCGCCATTGTATCCCAGTGCCTAGTTCAGCACATGGTGAAAATGAAAGTGATAGGCAATCAGTCATGTCTGACTCTTTCAACCCCATGGACTGTAGCCTGCCAGGCTCCTCTGTCCATGGGATTCTTCAGGCAAGAATGCTGGAATGGGCTGCCATTTCCTTCTCCAGGCAATCTTCCTGACCCAGAGATTGAACCCGGGTCTTATGCATTGCAGGCAGATTCTTTACCATCTGAGCCATTAGAGAAAATCAGCCCATGGTAAACTGCTGGTTAATATTTGGAGAATCATGAAATCATTAGGAAGATTAAGTGAAAACACTCATGGAAAATTTAATAAATATTAGTTTTTCTTCTCAGTTTTCTCCTTCCAGCTGAACAATCTGTTGTCTTATGTGTTTGATTTATCATCTTTGGTTCCCTCTATGGCTACGCAATGACTACTCCAATCTTTTCTTGTACAGCTTTGACCTCGATACCAGGGTTCTTTGCTGCCCAGAGAATACCTCCTGAATGGCCCAGTAACTCAATTTTTCAGCATAGCATCTAAGACATCATGAATTGCTTACTAGAAACTACTCATCCCCCTTTGGCTTATTAGCAAAATCAAACTCAGACTGGACTTTGGGCAATGGGGCAAGTCAACCTGGACGATCCTTTTTCCCTTACTAGCCTCATTTGCCAAAGACTTGGATGTAACTAAGAGACTGAGCAACAAGAAATTCTCAGCCTAGCATTGAAGAATCGATCGAAGGACTTCCCTGGTGGTTCAGTGATTGAGAATCTGTCTGCCAATGCAGGGGACACAGGCTATATCCCTGATCAGGGAAGATTCCACATGCTACAGGGCAACTAAGCTTGTGAACCACAACTACTGGAGCCTACACTTTAGAGTCTGTCCTCTGCAGCTAGAGAAGCCACCTGCAATAAGAAGCCCACACATGGCAACCAAAGAGTAGCCTCTGCCTGCTGCAACTAGAGGAAACCCTTGCACAGCAATGACGATCCAGTGCAGCCTAAGTACATATTAATAAATAAACATTGTTTAAAAAGAACAGATTGAAGAGCCAACTAGCCAACTTCCACTCTTTTCCTCGGCTTTTGTCAGTCTGGTTTTCTAAGTGTCCCTTTTTCATGGCACACTCATTCCCACCACCTGTACTTCACTCTGTGGTGCCCTCTTTCTGGAATGTTCTCTCCATCTCCTCCAACATTGCAAATCCTCTTCATTCTTCAAAACCTATCCTATCCTTTCTCTCAAACCTCGTCCAAGGACAAAGCTCCTGGGCTAGTGTATGAATGAGGCAGGTGGTGGGTTCACCTAAGCCTAGTATTGGGAGGATTCAAAGAGGGCAATGTCCAAGGCTTCTTTTAATCAGCAGTCATCAGCCTTTTCCATGTACTCCCACCCACAGCATGGGATTTGTTTTGTTTTAATTTTTTTTAATTTATTTATTTAAATTGGAGGCTAATTACTTTATAATATTGTAGTGGTTTTTGCCATACAGTGACATGAATCAGCCATGGGTGTACATGTGTTCCCCATTCTGAACCCCCCTCCCTCTCCCTCCCCATCCCACCCCTCAGGGTCATCCCAAGGCACCAACCCTGAGCANTGATTCCATTAGGAATCTTAGAAGCATCTTCTTTTGAAATGTTCTCTTCGAGTTTTCTAATGGGGAATGAGGGAAGATGAGAAAGGAAGACCTTGGTCAATTCCACATCTATGATCTTGGAGAAATTGTCCTTTCCCCTCAGGTCATGCTCATCTGTCTCCTTGTCTCCCTGACAGACTGAGAGTTCTCTGAGAGCAGGAGTGGCAGGCCCATGCCAGATGTGTATAAGAGACAGGTGTACATGTGTTCCCCATTCTGAACCCCCCTCCCTCTCCCTCCCCATCCCACCCCTCAGGGTCATCCCAAGGCACCAACCCTGAGCACCCTGTCTCATGCATCAAACCTGGACTGGCAATCTTATTTCACATATGATAATATACATGTTTCAATGCTATTCTCTCAAATCATCCCAAACTCGCCTTCTCCCACAAAGTCAAAAAGTCTGTTCTTTACATCCGTGTCTCTTTTGCTGTCTCGCATATAGGGTCATCAGTACCATCTTTCTAAATTTCCATATATATGCATTAATATAATGTATTGGTGTTTTTCTTTATGACTTACTTCACTCTGTATAATAGCTCCAGTTTCATCCACCTCATTAGAACTCATTCAAATGCATTCTTTTTAATAGTTGAGTAATATTCCATTGTGTATATGTACCACAGCTTTCTTATCCATTCGACTGCCAATGGACATCTAGGTTGCTTCCATGTCCTGGCTATTGTAAACAGTGTTGTAATGAACATAGGGGTACACGTGTCTCTTTCAATTTTAGTTTCCTCAGTGTGTATGCCCAGCAGTGGGATTACTGGGTCCATTGACAATGTGTGGAGTTTTGAAAATAAGGTTTTAATTTTTAAAAAATATTTATATATTTGACTGCATAGGGTCTTAGTTGTGACCCTATGCAGTCACAAAGATCCCATGCAGGATCTTTGTTGCATCATGCAGGATCACCAGACTCTCTAGCTGTGGCATACCAGCTTAGCTGCTCCTCGACATGTGGGATCATAGCTCCCCAACCAGGGATCGAACCCACATCCTCTGCAGTGCAAGGTAGATACTTAATTACTGGTCATGAGGTTAAGTCCCCTAAAAGCAGTGTCTCTGATGGCCTAACCAGTCCAAAGTGATTCTGTGTCTCTTCCCTGGGGACCACTGCCTAAATCCCAGAGTATCAGGCAAAAAATCCTGGTCCCCAGGGCAGCACACACCATTTCTGAGGGTGTCCTGAAGGCTTCTACCCTGGGAAGCCATTCTCCCTTACTTTGGAATTTTCTAGACCAGGAGCTGCAAATTCAAATGCCTACATGAATTAAGCAAGTGATGTAAATCAGCTAAGCCAAGCAACAGCAGGTGTGGGATAAGATACAGTGGAAGCCTGTTCTGGTTGAAAGACGCTTCTGCAACTGGGAAGCAGCCTCTTCCAGTCATGCAAGAATGTAAGCAGGTACTGCTCTAGATCTCATTTTCTTAGAAAAACAGAAGCCAGAAAAATCTAGAAAGATGTTGCTAGTAAAACCATGTGTGAACAAAGCATATGTGTAGCCAACACTAGGTTTGCCTCGTTTGTGACCTCTACTTTGCAGGTAAAGAAGAGCCACTCCAGGCAAGGCCAGGCCCCAGCAGTGGAGGTTACTTACCATCTTCATCACACATGGTTCCCCATAAGGGCGGGTGGCCTTATTTTCAAAACTCCACACATTGTCAGTGGAAAAAAGGATCAGGGGAGACCCTCCTTTTCCCTGGTCACTGGTTAACATTCTCCTAGGTTGGGGTTTGGCCAAGGATTGACAGAAACCTTGACACCCATATGTTCGAAGCTTTATCTTATTACTCATGGACACAATTTCTTTTCCCATTTCTAAGTTTTAAACTTACAAAGTTCTAGTCTTAAGCATGAAATCTCTTTGACACAAGCTGCAACAAAAAAGTCTCCAAGCATTTTTTCCCTAGATGATATCCACATTTATTGTTTTCTAAAATCTGACATCAGCTGTCCTATATTTGGCATGTTTCAAATCCTCTTAATGATTCCATTAGGAATCTTAGAAGCATCTTCTTTTGAAATGTTCTCTTCGAGTTTTCTAATGGGGAATGAGGGAAGATGAGAAAGGAAGACCTTGGTCAATTCCACATCTATGATCTTGGAGAAATTGTCCTTTCCCCTCAGGTCATGCTCATCTGTCTCCTTGTCTCCCTGACAGACTGAGAGTTCTCTGAGAGCAGGAGTGGCAGGCCCATGCCTCTTGCTGAGAGCTCAGAGTGCACCCCATGATCTGGCACATCATTAGATGTTTCATACAGATTGGCTGAACATGAATAGTGTTTTTTCAGAGCAAGAAACACTCTAAAATGCACTTCCCACACGCATGAGGGGAAGCGGGACCTGGGAAAGCATTTTCATGGCAGATGATCAGGTGCTGTGAACTATCAGAAAGAAGGAATGCCAAATTTAATACATTTTAGTCCAACAACTGAAAGTGTAAGATTGGCCCAAATTTTAAGGTAGAAGCCCCTAGGAAGTGGCATGGAAAAATTTGCACTGCTTATATCAACTTTCCTCCTCCTCACCACTCATGCCCTGCCATCAGAGATTCATTCCAGACAAGGTTCATTGGACAAAAAATAGCAGTAGGGATATTAGCAGTAGCAGGAGCCAGAGTAAGTAGCATTGGTGGTGATGGGCTGGCAGAAATGAAGGTGAAGGGGCTTCCCTGGCAACCTACTGGTTAAGACTCTGCATTTCCAATGCAAGGCACACAGGTTCCAACCCTGGTCAGGAATTGAGATCCCACAAGCCATACAGCAAGGCCAAAAAATAAAATATTATTTTTTTAAAAAAATGATGGTGAAAATAGTTAGCATTTGAGGGCTAGCTTGCAGCTACAGCAATGTGTCTGGCATTCCCACTGATGATCTTATTTGCATCTCAGGACTCTTGGAGGTGTTGTTGGTGTTCAGTCCCTAAGTTGTGTCCAACTCTATGTGACCCCATGGACTGCAGCATGCCAGGGCTTCCCTGTGCTTCCCCATCTCCCAGAGTTTGCCCGAATTCATGTCCATTGAGTTGGTGATGCTAACCATCTCACCTGTTATTATTCTCCTGCTCTTCAATGTTTCAGTGATAAGGTGACCAAGGTGGTATGGCTTACTCGATCTGTTCAAGGTCACGGTGTTTGCAAGTGTAAGAAGCCAAGCACTGTTTTGGGCCATTCCTTATACTGCCTCCCTGCAAAGTACAGCAGAGACACGGAACACATGGCCTTCTGCTGGGGCACTTGCAGCCATGAAAGGAGGCACATGACCCACGCTAACACCAACAAAACCTATGGTTGAAAAGACAAAAGCAGGAGAGCAAACTATGGCAATGCCTGCTCCTGGCAGAACACAGATCACCTGAGGCACTACCAGCAAAAAGACATGATTGGAAGCACATCAGAAAGGAACATTACTGCTTTTCCTTCTCTCCAGGCTGGCCCCTCCTAAATCCTTTCCTTCAGTAAGAAAAAAGGGCAAAATTTAAAAATAAAATTCACAGGGTAACACATGATATACTACTTCCTAAGATAATTTCTGATCTTAACTGGTGATATACTTTCAATTTTAATATGTGATCATTTTTAGGGGATTAACTACTAAAAATGTCATTTTCCTTTTGAGTGTGGGTGTCCGATAAAGGTCAATACATGCAAATATGCTGATTCCTTCCAAGGCATTCCTTGTGATTCAATCCTTGATCACTCTGATTTTTGGTTTGTTCACACAGCCCCTTGCTCACTGATCCACAGATTCTTGCTCTGCTTTCAGTCAGAATCTTCAGAATACTGAGCTAAAACAGTGTCTGCTCTGAAGAACAAGAAGTTAGAGAGTCCCTGAGTCAAATCTTTCCAATGTGACTCCATTATATTATAGTGGATTCATAAATGTTAGACATGTCAGACTTCATACATGAGTACAGAACTGCACTGCAAAAAGAAACATACTTATTAAAAAATATTTGGAGTTTTAGGCAAGAGATACTCATGCAGTTAATCCCTTAGGAACTGGGTATTTTATATGCTCAGGGATATTTACATAACTAAGCAAATTTTATGATATTTTTATGATACAAATTTTATGGTATTTTATGATATGTATCTAATATTCACAGAGACATGAAGATAAATTATACAATTAAGTTGTTCAGTATTTTTTCTGTGCTTATGAAAAATATCACCCAACCAAGCCAGAAGGGGTGGGAGAAAGGGCTGAAGGAAGATATTTTTAAAATATTCAAGTACAGAGACTTCGCTGGCAGTCACGTGGTTAAGACTCTGCGATTACAGTGCATGGGATACAGATTCAGTCCCTAATGGGGGAGTAGACCCCACATGCTGAGTGGCATGGCCAAAAAATAAAATCACTTTCAAACTCATCTTAAAAAATGGTAAAAAAAAAACAAAACAACCAACCTTAAAAAAAAAGAAAACAAATGTTAAAAATAAAAATACCTAGTACAAAACATTTTGGATATTTTCATAATATCCGCTATAAGCAGTGAATATTGCTGTTGATTACATCATGCCACATATAGTATAATCTCATAAATGGAAAGTTGAGTCAACAAAGAAAATCTCTTTTAACTCACCCTTTCATAAAATTAAAGGAGATTAAGAAAAAAAAAAAACCCACATATGATCCTTTCATTATAGATACAGAAAAAGAATTCAACACAGTTTAGCCAAAATTCATGAGAACATCTCTTGTGAAGCAAGCTCTAAAAGGCAGGGGAAAACTAAATCAAGTTCAATACTCTATGGTGAAATGTTAAAACCATTTCCTTAAAATCAAGAACAAGACAAGAATGCGTGGTATCACCACTTCTGCTCAACATAATATTTGAAGGTCCTTATCTGTGCAGTAAGGCAGAAAAAAATAGGTAAATGAAAGGTATAGGAATCAAAAAGGAAGAAATAAAATCCATTTTTCATTATTTTCATAAAAACACAAAGAAATATGAGCCAATTTGTTGGACTTAATATAAGTTTGGCACAGTTGCCAAATCAATAGACAAAATTCAATTACATTCAACACATCAGCAGAAAACCAGTTTCAAATACTAACAAAAATATAAGACATCTAGGAATAAATCAAGCAAAAGGGTGCAATATTTTATGGGGAAAGTTGTACAACTCTACTGAAAGACATTAAAAAGAATTAAATAAATGGCAGGGCTTCCCAGGGGGTGCTAGCAGTAAAGAATCCACCTGCCGACTCAAGAATCACAGGTTTGATCCCTGGGTGGGGAAGATCCCCTGGAGTAGGAAGTGGCAATACACTCCAATATTCTTGCCTGAAAAATCCCATGGACAGAAGAGCCTGGCAGGCAACAGTCCATGGGGTCACAAAGAGGTGGACACAGCTGAAAGACTAAGCACATCTGACTAAGCACACACACACACAAACCTGACAAAGATGCCACAAAAAAAGAAAACTACAGGCCAATATCACTGATGAACTTAGATGCAAAAATCCTTAACAAAATTCCAGCAATCAGAATCCAACAACACATTAAAAAGATCATACACCATGACCAAGTGGGCTTTATCCCAGGGATGCAAGGATTCTTCAATATCTGCAAATCAATCAATGTAATACACCACATTAACAAACTGAATAATAAAAGCCATATGATTATCTCAATAGATGCAGAGAAAGCCTTTGACAAAATTCAACATCCATTTATGATAAAAACTCTCCAGAAAGCAGGAATAGAAGGAACATACCACAACATAATAAAAGCTATATATGACAAATCCACAGCAAACATCATCCTAAATGGTGAAAAATTGAAAGCATTTCCCTTAAAGTCAGGAACAAGACAAGGGTGCCCACTTTCACCATTACTATTCAACATAGTTTTGGAAGTTTTGGCCACAGCAATCAGAGCAGAAAAATAAAAGGAATCCAAATTGGAAAAGAAGTAAAACGCTCACTGTTTGCAGATGACATGATCCTCTACATAGAAAACCCTAAAGACTCCACCAGAAAGTTACTAGAGCTAATCAATGAATATAGTAAGGTTGCAGGATATAAAATCAACACTCAGAAATCCCTTGCATTCCTATACACTAATAATGAGAAAATAGAAAGAGAAATTAAGGCAACAATTCCATTCACCATTGCAACAAAAAGAATAAAATACTTAGGAATATATCTACCTAAAGAAACTAAAGACCTATATATAGAAAACTATAAAACACTGATGAAAGAAATCAAAGAGGACACTAATAGATGGAGAAATATACCATGTTCATGGAT
>SJYX01015403.1:569493-602172 GCA_006410675.1 Oreotragus oreotragus
ATCTTTGGCTGCAAAGAATATAATCAATCTGATTTTGGTGTTGATCATCTGGTGATGTCCATGTGTAGAGTCTTCTCTTGTGTTGTTGAAAGAGGGCTTTTGCTATGACCAATGCGTTCTCTTGGCAAAACTCTACTAGCCTTTGCCCTGCTTCATTCTGTACTCCAAGGACAAATATGCCTCTTACTCCAAGGGTTTCTTGACTTTCTACTTTTGCATTCCAGGCCGCTATAATGAAAAGGACATCTTTTTTGAGTATTAGTTCTAGAAGGTCTTGTAGGTCTTCATAGGACCGTTCAACTTGAGCTTCTTCAGTGTTACTGGTTGGGGCATAGGCTTGGATTACCGTGATATTGAATGGTTTGCCTTGGAAACGAACAGAGATCATTCTGTCATTTTTGAGATTGCATCCAAGTACTGCATTTCGGACTCTTTTGTTGACCATGATTGATGGCTACTCCATTTCTTCTAAGGGATTCCTGCCCACAGTAGTAGACATAATGGTCATCTGAGTTAAATTCACCCATTTCAATCCATTTTAGTTCAGTGATTCCTAGAATGCTGATGTTCACTCTTGCCATCTCTTGTTTGACCACTTCAAGAGGGAGATATATGTACACATATAGCTGATTCACTTCGTTGTGCTCCAGAAACTAACACAACTTTGTAAAGGAATGATAATAAAAAAATAAATTAATAATCAAAAAAAAAACAAAAACAAAAACCCTGAAGTTAAAGGACCTGGGATTGAATGGCTTGGAGGATGTAATGGAGCAGAAATATCAGGAAATTTAGCCAGAAGCTTTGAGTAAGTCCTCCAGATGTAGCTCATGCAGATGAATATTTAAACTGTGCAGGTCAGGGTCTTGATGTATAGAGGCTACAGCTGTGTAGCCCCAGTTGCTAAGCATTCCCTGAGTGCTGCCTATGTTTAGTCCTGTGCCCAGAGTGTGAGAGACACAAAAGTTGTATCAGGTACAGTCTCTTGTCTCAGAGATTTTATTCCAGTTGGGAATAGAAACTATGGAATAGATACTTTGCCATGGTTCAATGGAAGAAGTGAGACTTAACTCAGCTTAAAGGATGCTCAAGAGGGCTTGGACCAGGCAGTATCAGTGAAAATGGAGAGGAAAGGATGAATTGGAGAGATATTACCAAAGGCAAAAAATGCTGCATCGTGGGGTTAGAGAAGCAGAAACACCAGAGTTCAAGTTCAGATTGTTACCTACTAATTGTATGATTTCAGTCACCTTGAACTCTAAGCTTCAGTTTTTGCATTTGAGAGCATAATAGCCCTCACCTCATATTGTGAAAATTAAATGAGATACTGCTTAGCACCAGGAACATGGTACACACTCAATAGATGGTAACTATCATCTTCATTATTACTCTATTATTAAAATAAATAAACAAGTTTAGAAGCATATTGGCCAAAGGGCATAAAAAATGGCAAGAGTGGTGCATATTTTCCATTTTCTTCCAGACCCATCCTGCATCTTTCTCTGTGCCCCAGCCAGGAGGCTGGCCTTCAATGGAGTGTACCACCAGGCTCCAGTGCCCTTGGCTTTGGTTGGTTTCAGTCAATGGAAGGCAACTGCAGGAGAGAGGAACTGAAGAAAGATGAGGTAGGGTCTTTATTTCCTTGATTTCCTCCTGTATTAACACGGATTGGCTGTGTCTCTACCAAAAGCCACGGAGCTTGTCAGCTACTCCTGTAACTACCGCTACTCTCCTCATGCACCTTTATGTTCTTCCTCCATCCCTCTACCCCACCATTCCTTCCATGAGATCCTTTCTGTGCCTTACTTGGTTATAAAATAATACCTTCCTAAACCCTCCTCAGTTCCTCCATTGGAGTAAGTCATCTCTTTCTTGCCAGGACCCTGACTGGCACTATAAATCTCACAGACAGTATGCAGATTCCTGGGTTGGGAGGTAGGAAGAATGTGAACCCCCTGACAAAAGCAAGGAATTTGAAAAGGCTAACAAGTTTGAATGAAGATGTCAGTGTTAGACAAGGTACAATGTTCAGTGAGAGCAGGAGATCCAAAGGAAAGTCAGGACCAGCATGTGGCCCTATAGATGAGAAATGAGGACTAGTCTTTGGGAATTGGAAGCAGGGAAATGGTGGTTAAAGCCAGAAGGAATGAGGTGTTCAAAGGAAAGAGAAAAGTGAAGAAAGCCAATTATGAATTATAATTTGGAATCTCAGAATTTTAATTGTGTTCTACCCTCAGAAGAAGTTAGGACATAGTTTTCTTACCATAAATGTACTTCATTTAACAAACTTGATTCTGAAATGGGCAGGTATGTGAAAGGTTTAAGCTTGTACAGTCAACACACAGAGCCAGGATGTCTGCTCCAAAATCCAGATGCTTTGTACATATGCTGCTCATGCTGAGAAGGTTAGTTTTAGCCCTGTCTGCCCTTTCTTCACTGAACCAAATGGGCCTGGAAATCTCAGGCCAAGGTTAACACTGTCAGAGATCACCTCTCCTCTTCTCTGGGTCCCAATACGAATCCCCACACTGCCTCTAACATAGGAAGAAACTTCCTGAACCGAGGCCTCAGAAGGCTAGTGCCTCGAACCACTTTCCTCTGCTTTGCTTGGCCCTTTAAAAATTTATGTTCTCCCGGTTTCTGAAAGCCTGGGTTTTAGGAAGGCTTCCCTGATAGCTCAGTTGGTCAAGAATCTGCCTGCAATGCAGGAGACCCTGGTTCAATTCCTGGGTTGGGAAGATCCGCTGGTGAAGGGATAGTCTACCCACTCCAGTATTCTTGGGGTTCCCTGGTGGCTCAGCTGGTAAAGAATCCGCCTGCAATTTGGGAAATCTGGGTTCTATCCTTGGGTTGGGAAGATTCCCTGGAGAAGGGAAAAGCTACCCACTCCAGTATTTGGCCTGGAGAATTCAGGACTATACAGTCCATGGTTTGCAAAGAGTTGGACATGACTAAGCAACTTTTCACTCACTCACTTTACTTGCCTATCATTTCACTCCTTAACTCCTGCGATCTGGCTTTGGTAGATCCACCTCTTCATTGAAATCAGGCTGCCGAGGTCCCTCGTGATCTCTCAGTGGCCAAATCCAATGCACATCTTGCTTTCCTTCCATCTTTGAAGACGATGGTGTGGCCCGCTCCCCCTTCTCAGACCCTCTTTTCTCTTGGCTTTTGCAGCTCTGCCCCTTCCCGGTCTGTCTGGACCATTCCAGTTTCTCCTTATCAATCGCTTGCCTTCCCCGGTTGCTGTTTCCCATGACTCTACCTTGAATTTCTTCACTGCTTACTCCACTTGTTTGCCTGAGCAATCTCTATACTGCACAGCTTCAACCTACAGCTGTATCCAAATTTACGTGTCTGACCCAAACACATCCTCTGAAGTGCAGATCCGTGGCTCTAATTGCCTACTGGACCCCTCCAATTGGATGTCCTACGGGTGCCTCAAAATGTCCCAACTGAACCTGACATCTGGCCTCCTGCCTGCCTCCCACGCCCATTCTTAACCGGATCCTCCACTTTTATTCCTGACCTTGGTTAGCCAAGCTAGAAATCTGGCATGCCGCCAAGCCTCCTCCCTCCCTTTATTTACCCTGTTCAGTCTGCCACCGCTTCCTTGAACTCTTAGATTTGTCCCCCTTCGTCATCCTTATTGCCAGCCTTGGTTTAGGACTTCATAATTTGTTACCTGGATTCTCATTTTCTAGCCGATTTCCTACTGTCTTGCCCCCGTGGTGGCTGGTATTTCTCAGCTTTAAACCCTCCAGCGTTGCCCCGTCATAAGGTGAAGTTAGTCTAAGCTCCTTAGCATAAAGGCTTTTCGTGGTACAGTCCTCCTCTAAGGACCTCTCTCCAGCCTCCTCCCTTCCCCGTCTGCCCATCTTGTCAGTTATTCTGCCGCACGGTTCCTCACACTCTCAGCGCTGTCTTGTCCCTGTGCACTGCACCTGCTGATTCCTTTTCCTGGAACACCCCTTTGCCCTACTCCGCCATGTTCTTCCTACACTGCCCAGTCCAGAAAGCCCTTCGGAAGCCTTCCAAGGCACTCTCCCACTGGTCAGGGTGAGCCTCTTCCGTGCTGCCATTAGCATCATATGTAATCATAGGTAACCTTTCCATCCTGCATGTTACTTGTGGATTTACTGCTCTGTTGCTCCAAGGAGTCTATAATTCGCTTGAAAAAAGGACTGTTTCTTTGTCTTCAAATTCCTGGTGCCTGTTGCAGAGTCTGAGTCATAGGGAGTACCCCACAAATGTCGTTGAATGAATGTGAGTTATTTAATTCATATAATGAAAGAATAACGAACTGTGTGTCTTAGCGTTTGAATCTTCCTAGTTTTTTGTCTGTGTCTGGCTTCCGAAGCACAGCCTGTCCTGATCTTTGCCCGTGTCCTTTGTGTCAGGACATCTGACCACCCATCTCGCTGCTGGTCCAATGGCCTAAACTACAACTTCAGCTTCACACATCCCTGGTTCTAGCAGTCTCAGCTTTTGCCCCATTGCCACGCTTCACCTCTACTTCATACGACCCTGACAGTGATGGGTTCCAATGTAAAGTAGTGATTTGATGAAATGTGACAAAAAGCAAGGATGTAAAAGCCAAAGATTTTGATCTGAAAAGCATGTGTTCAAGATTGACTTTTAGGTTTTTTAAGTTTTATATATTGAGTTTGCAGATCCTGGCAATTTTTATAGCCTGTGTCCCCCAGGCCCATCAAATCTGGTTGTGCTTGCCCTTTACAATAGCTGACATATTGTTTTCTTGAACTTACCATGGTTTCCGATTTATTTTGGGATGACTGCTGAGGAAAAACAGCCATACAGATCCCCCTGAGAAGGAAAAGGGGCTAAATATGTGTTGAAATAGAAAGCTCTAGTCTCTTTTACTCCTTGTAAGACAAAGATAGCTCAATGTTCAGCAAAATTTTTCTTATCAGAACATTCCTACCCCCACCAGTGTAGAGAAAATATGATGCTATAAAATCATTTATGTCATGTTTTCGTGTGTCAAATTCTCTAATAAAGATTTTTGAAACGTGATAAAATTCATTACCAGCCTTCTGTGTTGAAAATGATAGGGAGAATCCTGTGCTATGCATTTGGAAAATTCTTGTACCTGCAGTGAAAAACATGCAATATTTCATTAAGGGCCTGATGTCTTATATTTGAATTTTATTACTTCTATTTTTCATAATAAGCTTTAAAAGTATTACTTTAGCCTTCAGTTGATCAGTCTGTTCTTTTAACTTCTGACACATCTGCTTCCCCTGAGATATCTTTTGAAATATGTAAGAAGAACTCAAGGAAGGGTCTTCCTGAGAAGTCGATGCCAACTTAGAGAGACTCGGCTCAGATTCTATTCCTATATAAGAAACAATAAATTTTGGCTACTATTCAACTCAACTGCATTGGGATTTTGTTAAGTACTAAAAACAGAAGTCTGTGGCAATCACCACCATTTGCTATTTTAAAAATCTCTTTTCAAAAGGTGTATCTAAGCCAAAGAGGTTTAAAAATGCTAGTACCTGCAAGATGTTCTTGGTGGATATGTACTGTGGGCTCCATCTGCACAATGAAAAGATAAGAAAACATTACTTGTAGATATTAACCAATGACACCATTATGCAGGATGACCCAATGTGTTCTGGTCATCATGGAGGCCACCCAGTGTTATGTCAAGAGCTGAGGTCCTGATGCCAAGGTTGAATTCCACTCTGACACTTATCTGCTGGGTGATCCAGAGCAATTACGTCATTGCTATAAACCTCAAATTCCTCAGCAATAAGATGGGGATAGTAACAGAACTTGTACTTCATAGTGTCAAGATGAGAATTAAATGTTACCATAGTCTGGCACATGGTAAATATTCAATGTATGTTAGCTGTTACTGTTATCATGTTTGATACTATTATATGGAATACTCAAACCCTTCTCCTACAGTTCGACCACAAGCTCCACCAGGGCAGGGACCTCTGTTGGTCTCGTCACTGACTCTGTGGCTAGGGCTCTCACTAACACCAGATACATGGTGGCTAGTGTCTGGGAGCAAGATAGTGACTTCACACAGGACATTCCCTTTTCTACTCACCAGAGGCTAACTGGATAAGAATTCAAATTCCAGAGTGATTCACCTTGATCGTCTTCCCATTGTTCCCAACACACACAGCTCACAAACACACTAGAGACAGCCAATGTTGTGGTCAGACTAGACTGTGGTTATTAGGAATATCTCAGGTATACGATGGCTATGGAAACTACAGAGTCCAGTTGCCAACCTGAATGGGCAGGACAAGAGAAAAGAAGATGCCCCACTTCAGACTCCCATTACCAGAGACGGACGGACTTGATATTCGTTCTGCCCCTACTACCCACAGGGCACTGAGAACTGCCCACCCAAGAGTGTTCTTCTGCAAGCAGAGTGAGGAATGTGGAGACTTGCCAGTGTCACAGGAGTGCAGATTTCTCTAAGACTGAGAGAAGCATCCCAGGCAAGGCCGAGTGGGCTGCTGACTCCAGGTGTGTGTGTGTGGTATGTATGTGTGTGCATGCATGCCTGTATGTGTGTTGCAAGGGATAAGGGAGGTTCTATTCAAATTCCCCAGAAGTTTCAGTTAAAAGAAAAGGTGGATGAAGGGGTGGAAATAGAGACAGGCAGAGAGTGTTCAGGCAGGGTGCCCTTCATAGACTGCTTAAGAGAAAGATCATACAGTCCTGGCAAAGTGCCGGAGAACTAAAGTGTTTACTTTGATCATTAATGTGAACTTATTTAACTACAGAACCTCAAATAGTCAATGAGATCCTCAGCCTCAGCATTTGGGAAGGTGGGTGGAAGGATGGAGAGATGGGGAAAGGGGAAAAAGTATAGATTAAATGTTAACAAACTGTGGTACTAAATAGTTACCAGTATAACAGTCTTGAAATATGTTATCAAAGATCATAATTTAAGTTAGCGTTCATAACCAAGAGCATAATATATGCAAACACCTGGCCAGGGCACTGGGGGAGTTGGGGGATGGAAAGATGAAGATGAGGCAGCTGCCTCCAGAGCCTTGAAATCTAGTCGAAGGAACAGATGTTTGGAAACCGTAATGATGCAAGCAGGCTGAGATAAGCTCTGACAGAATATTTAAGAAACACGGATGCAAAAGACTGGCTGTGGGATTCTGAAAAGTCCTGTGGCCAGTGTGGAGTTGAAGGAGACCATGAAAATGAGCAGGGGTTTGATAAGCAGAGGTGGGATGTTCCTGCTAAGGCAGGAGCTCAGAGAAGGTGGGGCCAGCCCAGTAACTGAGGATGACTCCTGGGGGAGGGGAGCTGAGTTCATAAGGCTAGCATGACAGGAAAAATGGGGACATGCAAACTCCTGGTTGAAGAATCTGGATTTTATTCTGTGTTATTGTTAGTTCAGTTCCAGATTCTTCTCATGAGGACACCCACTGCGCTCCTGATAGGTCAGGGTACCGGACTAGAACTAGAATTCAGAACCTCAGAACTACCGCTTAGTTCTCTGCACCTTCTGAAGACCCACACTCATATGGATGAGCAGCGGCCCGGGGGGTGTTTGCTGAAGACGGCTTTCGCTTACCTCTACCGGTTGTGAAGGTTCAGTAGTTTCCCAAGGTCAGGGTACCGGACTAGAACTAGAATTCAGAACCTCAGAACTACCGCTTAGTTCTCTGCACCTTCTGAAGACCCACACTCATATGGATGAGCAGCGGCCCGGGGGGTGTTTGCTGAAGACGGCTTTCGCTTACCTCTACCGGTTGTGAAGGTTCAGTAGTTTCCCGCTTCTGCTCTTGTTTTTCAACATAACTTGATCTAGATGTGCTTTCTGAAATATCTTGCCCAACAGCTGACTTATCTCTCAATTCAGGAGAAAAGCTGGCTTGTGGATCTGTTACAAGTGGTTTGTCAATTATGTAATTTTTAGGAATTTTCACTTTGGGAGCAACCTTAGAGAAATTAGAGAACCAGTAATAAATTTGACTATGGCCATATTTGAACTTGTTGCCAGTGCTTGCTTTTTCAGCCTGTTTATGAGGTGTCTGCCATAGGCAACTTTTTTGTTTATCACATAGACTCTTGATTTTAGATAGAAAATTTGAATTTTCCTCATGGCTGCTTTCTCCAGCAGCCACTAACTCATCTGAATCAGAAGTGTTTTCTTCTGTCACGGTCAGAGAACAACTGGGCTTATTGCTATTTTCATCATCGCTTTTGGAGTTGAGTTGGTCAGTGAGTTCTGTGGGTTGTTCTGTTGGCCAAGAATTCTTAACATGCCACACAATAATATTTTTAATAATAGCTTCATCAAAACTGTCATTATTCGAGATCTCTGGGAGAGTTTCACAATTAATGCCTTGATCTTTGGAGAATTCTTCTTTGCAAAGGTGATGGAGTAAAATATCAGAAATGTTTGAAGTGTCTTCCTGATTCACTGGAATAGGAAGATTTATGTTGCATTGATTTTCTTTATCACATGTTTCGCTGACAGCATTTTCAGTCGTTTTATCCAAAGTCACGGTCATATCTGCCTCTTGGCAAGTCTCTCTATATGTAGCCTTTTCTTGAGACTCATCTTCTGTTAAATTCGTTTGATTTGAGACATCAGGGATGTCATATCTTGAGGTAAGATTATAACCATGGTATATCTTAACTTGGAAGAAACCCTCATCATAAGGCAAACCTTCCTGTTGCTTAGAAGTTGTGTCTTCCAGGAAATTGGCTTTGTCCATGTATGTGCAGCGTGACCTCCTTTATCAGTTGCTCCCGATCTTGATGTTCTTAATTATAGCAATATATCGTCTAGTTTTCATTAATTGTCTTCACTGTGTGTCCTCATCTGTGCAAAATGAAAAGAACATCATTGTTAAATATAATTTATGTAATGTATGAAACTATGCTTATCAAAGTGGATGCAGATCATTTTTATGCAGATCAAATGGATGTTTTCCATTTAGAGAAATGCGGTTATAAATGTGAAGGCAGAAAGCTCTGCCAAGAGGAACTGATCCTAAATATTACATTAACATAATTGATGGTATATAATCAAGGAATTAGAAAGGAGGGGGAGGCTAAATATTTCACTCATTAAACATTGAGGAAGATATCATTTCCAGTTAATGACCAAATGTTTATCAACTTCCCTTAGGAAGTACTATTTGAAATTTGTGCTCCCAAAACAGCAGCTTGGGATGCTAAGGGACTGATTTTTTTTTTTTTTTTAAGTACCATGGCTGTCCCTTGTCCACATACCACTGATAAGCCTCAGTGTGTGGAGAGAGCTGGATCAGCTCAAACAAACCACTGACTTTCTCTGTTTTAGTTCTTTTTCATCCGTCTCCCTCTAGACATTCTGGTCCCATTCTTCTGGTTTTCCCTCGTATGTTCACGAAAGACAGAGAATGACTGACAGAAATATGAACAAGGAAAAGAAAGGTCTTTTGAACACCTGGAGGCTAGTCTGCCTTCAAGCATTCCTCTTCTAATTAGAATCCAGACAAAACCCAGTTCAAGAGGCTGCCTTGCTCTGAGAATGAACTTATGGTTGCCAGAGAGGAAGAATGGGGGGAAGGGGTAGTTAGGGGGTTTAGGATCGACTTGTACACACTGCTACATTTTAAATGGATAACCAACAAGGTCCTACTGTATAGCACAGGGAACTCTGCTCGGTGTTTTGTGGCACCCTGGATGGGAGGGGAGTTTGGGGGAGACCAGATACATGTGTATGGACAGCTGAGTCCCTTTGCTGTCCACCTGAAATTATCACAACATTGTTAATCAGCCATACTTCAATATGTTGACAAGGACGTGGAGCACACTTCACCTTTGTGCCATTAGTGGGAATGTAAATTGGTGCAGCCACTATGGAAAACAGTATGGAGGTTCCTTAAAAATCTATAGATATAACTACCATATGATCCAGCACTTCCACTTTGGGGTATATATCTGAAAATAAAATATCAATTCAAAAAGATAAATGAACCCCAAACTTCACAGCAGCATTATTTACAAGAACCAAGATATGGAAGCAAAGCAGGTGTCAACAAATGAATAGATAATGAAGATGTGGTGTATATTTATATACATATATGTATCTATACATCTATAGATACATATATGTAAGCTCAGACAGTTAACAAATCTGCCTACAGTACAGGAGACCCAGGTTCAATCTCTGGGTCAGAAAGATCCCCTGGAGAAGGGAATGGTAACCCACTCTAGTATTTTTGCCTGAAGAATTCCATGGCCAGAGGAGCCTGGTGGATATAGTTCATGGGCTTGCAAAGAGGCGGACACGACCAAGTGACTAACACACACAATACACAGTAGAATATTCAGTTCAGTTCAGTTCAGTCGCTTAGTCGTGTCCAACTTTTTGCGACCTCATGAATCGCAGCACGCCAGACCTCCATGTCCATCACCAACTCCCGGAGTTCACTCAGACTCACGTCCATCAAGTCAGTGATGCCATCCAGCCATCTCATCCTCTGTTGTCCCCTTCTCCCCCTGCCCCCAAACCCCCCCAGCATCAGAGTCGTTTCCAATGAGTCAACTCTTCGCATGAGGTGGCCAAAGTACTGGAGTTTCAGCTTTAGCATCATTCCTTCCAAAGAAATCCCAGGGTTGGTCTCCTTCAGAATGGACTGGTTGGATCTCCTTGCAGTCCAAGGGACTCTCAAGAGTCTTCTCCAACACCACAGTTCAAAAGCATCAATTCTTCGGCGCTCAGCTTTCTTCACAGTCCAACTTTCACATCCATACATGACCACAGGAAAAACCATAGCCTTGACTAGACGGATCTTAGTCGGCAAAGTAACGTCTGTGCTTTTGAATATGCTATCTAGGTTGGTCATAACTTTCCTTCCAAGTGGAATATTAGTCAGCTATAAAAGTTAAATTCTACATTTTTCAACAACATGGATGGACATAGAGTTTATTGTGTTTAATGAAATAAGTCAAAGATAACTGTTATCATTTATATGTAGAATCTAAAAAATGAAACAAAACAAAACAGAAACAGACTCACATATATAGAGAACAATCTAGTGATTATCAGTAAGAAGAGAGAAAGGGAAAGGGTCAAATTAGCAGTGAGACCTAAGAGACACCAACTACTGTGTATAAAATAAATAAGTTACGAGGATCTGTTATACAGCACAGCAAATAGAGACAAAATATTATGATAACTTTAATGTGTAAAAATATTGAATTACTATGTTATATGCCTGAAGCTCAGAGAAGGCAATGACAACCCACTCCAGTACTCTTGCCTGGAAAATCCCATGGACGGAGGAGCCTGGTAGGATGCAGTCTATGGGGTCGCACAGAGTCGGACACGACTGAAGTGACTTAGCGGTAGCAGCAGCATGCCTGAAGCTAAAATAAATTTGTAAGTCGACAGCAATGAAGACGAGTCTGAGCAGTGCTGGCAAGCTGCCACAGTCTGGTGGTGGCAGCACATCTTAGGGATACTCCTGAAAATATTCAGAGCAAAACCAGCTGCCATCTGGTAGGAGTCTTTTATTCTTTGGGGGAGCTTCCCTAGTGGCTCATATGGTAAAAAATCTGCCTGCAGTGCAGGAGACCTGGATTCAATCCCTGGTCAGGAAGATCCTCTGGAGAAGGGACTGGCTACCCACCCCAGTATTCTTTTTTTTTTTTTTTTTTAATCTATGTATTCATTGGCTGTGGCGGGTCTGCAGTGATATACGGGCTTTCTCTAGCTGCGGTGAGCAAGGCCTTCTCTTCACTGCAGTGTGTGGGCCTCTCATCGTGGGGGCTTCCCTTGTGCCGGAGCACAGGCTCCAGCGACATGCGCTTCGGTAGTTCAGCCAGCAGGCTCAGTAGCTGTGGCGCATGGGCTTGCTTTCTGCCTGGCATGTGGGATCTTCCCAGACCTGGTATCAAACCAGTGTCCTTTGCATTGCAAGGTGGATTCCTAACCACTGGGCCACCAGGGAGGCCCCCACTCCAGTGTTCTTGCCTGGAGAATTCCATGGAGAGAGGAGCCTGGCGGGCTACAGTCCAGGGGGTCACAAAGAGTCAGACACAACTGAGTGACTAACCTTTCACTGTTTTCTTTTAAATAAAATTGAAAGCACCTATTTAAATCTCTCTTCTTGATTTGTAAACTTTTGGGACAACTTTATAGAAGTAGTCAAATTGCCTCCAGTTTTAGCTGGAATAACTGAAGCTCTGAGTCAGCTAAGAGGCCACAACCATGGGCCGGCCTCCTTGCCCATGTAATGACAGGGTTGGAGAAGCAGATCTCTGAGTTCTTCTCCTCCATCTAAAGGTTTATGAGTCTATAACTTGTGCTGTATTTATACGACCTAAAAAGCTAAAGGAATATGTTTGACCAAGAAAAGTGAGCTAAATTTTCTGAGGGGGGGAAAAAAAGGACTAAAAATAAAATGTGGTGAAGATATCTATAAAGCATTGTACAAAAATTTGAATTTATAAATAGGTGTCAATGTTAGAGTATTCAAATAAATGTATTTTGTTTAAAGAGAGAAATAGAAAGGAAAAGAACCATCATCATCACTGCAGGATTACTTTAGCAGTCTAACATTTACTGTAAAGTGAAGTGTATGAACAGAATTACAGGCTACTGCAACTGAACTTGAAGAACAAGGGCAATGCTTCCCAGGAAGGTCAAAAGCACGGAGGGAAAGTAGGGGTTGGGAGACCAAGATTTGAATTCTGGCTGCTCTACTCATTAGCTCTACGCCATCAGGCAATAGATGACTTCACTTTTCTGAGTTTTAGTTTCCTCTTCTGAAAAATAAGAATAATAATACCTAGGTCACAGGATTACTAGATGAATGTGAGATAAGGTATACAAAATTCTGACATAGTGTTTGGCACAGAGTGAGCAATCAATAAGGGCAATTTAAAAATGAAAAACAGACCCAGTCTCAGTGTTGGAGTGCTGAAGAATGCCCAGTACAAAAAGCTAGGTACTGTTTATCTGTGGCATATTGGCAGGATAAAGGAAGAGGCCTGTATGAGACATGACCTCTAGAGAGGTCTCAAAACTACTTTTAAAAAATCTACCTTTAAGTGAATTTATTGTTTGATGGTGAAAACCAACACAAAATAATTTTAGATAAAGCATTGTCTAAGTTACCCTAATGACTCAGTAGTAAAGAATCTGCCTGCCAATGCAGGAGACACAGGTTGACCCCTGGGTCGGGAAGATCCCCCAGAGAAGGAAATAACAACCCATTCCAGTCTTCTTGCTGGGAAATCCCATGGACAGGGGAGCCTGGCGGGCTACAGTCCACGGTGTCACAGAGTCAGACACGACTTAGCAACTGAACAACAGCAACAAAGCTTTTGCCTTCTGTGTGTGAAGTGGAGTGAAGTCGCTCAGTCATGTCCGACTCTTTGCGACCCCATGGACTGTAGCCTACTAGGCTCTTCTGTCCATGGGATTTTCCAGGCAATAGTCCTGGAGTGGATTGCCATTTCCTTCTCCAGGGGATCTTCCCAACCCAGGGATCGAACCCGGGTCTCCTGCATTGTAGACAGACGCTTTACCATCTGAGCCACCATATGCCAATCTCAGGCTCCTCAGCCTGCCCTTCTTGCCTCCCCTCGGCCACCGCAAGCCTGTCCTCTATGTCAGTGAGTCTGCTTCTGTCTCATAAATTAGCTAATTTGTGTCATATTTTAGATTCCACGTATAAGTGATATCAGATGATATTTGCCTTTCTCTTTCTGGCTTACTTTACTTCTTATGATCATCTCTAGGGCCAACCAGGTTGCTGCAAACAGCATTATTTCGTTCATGGCCGAGTAGTATTCCACAGTATATACACACCATATCTTCTTTATCCATTTGTCTGGCAGCGGACATTTGGGTTGTTTCTGTGCCTTGATTACTGTGAATAGTGCTGCTATGAACATAAAGGTTCATATATGGAAGACGTCATATATACATATATAGGTACACATATGTATATAATAAAAATGACTCCTGCCATATACATATGTGTATAATAAGAAAGAATGACATCCTGCCATTTACCATGACATTAATGGACCTTGAGTACATTATGCTAAGTGAAATAAGTCAGACAGAAAAAGGCAAGTCCTGTATGATATAACTTACATGTGGAATCTAAAAAGGCCAAATTCATACAAATGAAGAGTAGAATGGTGATTACCAGAGGGTGGCGGATGGAGGGGTAAAACATATGTTGTTTAAGGGTACAAACTTGCAACAGGCCATAAGTAAGCCCTAGAGACCTAAAGTAAAGTATAAGGGATACAGACAACAATATTATAATCATCAAACTTTCTAAGAGACTAGAACTTAATTATTCCAACCACTAAATAAATGATGATTATGTAACATGTTAGAGGTCTAGTTATCACTACAATGGTGATCTAGTTATCATTACAATATATAAATGTATCAAGTTAACATATTATATACCTTAACATTATACTTTGTTATATGCCAAAATATTTCAATTTTTAAAAGTTGTCTAATTTTTTAGAAGGAGAGCATCTTTAAATGCCTACAAAAAAAAGAAAGATGAATTCTGAGATTTGCAGGACTTTCCATGACCCAAACTGTGGCCCCCAAACTCATCCTCATGCCTTCTTTGTATCTTGAGGTGCTCATTGCTGAGCTCCAAGCCCTTCTTGCGGGAAAAGACCCTTTGTTAGCCAGATCCTAATTTCTAAAATATCATTCTGCTTAAACTGATAAAATTTATTTTTTGCTATGACTCTTAAGGAAAAGAAAGAAGAGCAACCACCAAGAGAAGCTAGAGGCCTGAGAAACTCTCCCATTACACACAGGAAAACAGCTTCTGTAATTATTACCATTATTTTTGTGTCTGCTTTCAAAATTTTAAAAGGATGTTTTTCTGCCAAAGGACAAGCTGCATCCTTAGAATTGTAAAGGGCCCCTTACAGGTAGCTGGGAGGAAGTGGACCATCTTCCCATGTCAGTATTCAGCTCTGTCTTGAAATCCAAAGGCGTATCCAAGAGGTTCCGATCAGAACCCAACAGAACATTTCTCTAGAACCCAATTTGATTTACTGAGTTCAGGTGAACCTGTGTGGGGCCATGGCTGCTTTTGCAGCTACCCTAACCATTATGTGCTCAGCAATAGCTCACAAATCACCCTCCGAGTGAGCACTTTGAGCAACGCAGCCAGCTCCTCACAGTGGCCCAGCCCTGAGGAAACAGCCCCATCATCCCCTAAGAGAGATGAGCAGCAAAGTGCTCACCATGCTGACATCTCTTCCCTGTGTGGTTTACTTTATCATGAAGTCTGAATTTGGTGCTGAAGTGCTGGCCTGACCTCACTAATATCTCTAGTTTAAGAGAAGAAGATAGCCATGGCTGAGATGACTGTTAATCTGATGAAATCAACTAATGTCTATAGATGGAAAAACCAAGACTCCTTAGTGATGGAGTCCAAAGATGGTCAGGGAATCATTGTTTCTGGCTGGTAGGTGATGTTTGTTCTATTTACCAGGCCCATTTAGTGGTAATACAGATGTTACACACGATATTATGTATCAGAGGACTGTTTTCATCTTTGAAGAAAAACTGTGGGCCCATGTGGCTGTGTCAGTCTCTTAACCTCGTCCCCAGTACCCTCTGTGTTTAGATCTCTGCTAGCCTCTATCAGGGTGTATCTGGCCCAGAGGCAGAGGAAAAACAGGCATTCTTGCCACCAACACTTCCCTGCCTCCTTCCACTAAGGACCTTACCACTCAAATCCTGAACCCCACTCTTCCAAGATCCACCCTACTGACTGCAATGAAAATAGGGGCTGAGTGTTGGAGGCAATGATGCAATAATCCAAAATCTTCTTACGTCTCTATATGTGTGTTGTTAAGAATGTGCCTAGATTACAGTTAGGAGCTTTAAGTACAAGATCCAATGATACTTCAAATCCATAAATCAATACTCTCTAAGTCTTCAAACAACACATTTTGCAGTCAACACAAAGAAATAAGATGACAGCAGTAGCAAAAGAAACTCACCTCCATCCTGGGATCTCTAGACATCAAGTAGTGAGCTGCTTGAAGGGTCTTGCAATACAGATGAGCAATCCTGTTATTCTAAATCATCTTTCTTCTTTCCTCAATGGTTGAAAGTTGGCTGCAATTGAATAATAGAACAAAGTCTGAGCTTCAAAATCATGCCGTGTCTGCTGTTTCTGGGTCCCTTTGACTGTAAGAAATCAGCTTTGAAGACTACCTGAGGAGCCTCTGATGTGATCTAAGCTTGTCATTTTTTGTTGTCTTTTAAAAGCATTCAAAAATAGACTGTTTTAATTTTCAAATTTTCTCTATTCCTAGCTCAAGATTTCCATTTAACCAAAGCAAATAGGAAATATCTCGGAGTAGTATATCCCAGGCCATGCCTGGGATAGGTCAGGTAGTCATGGATTTTGTATCCAATGTATGGTGTTTCTAGATTAAAATATTGTCAAAGGTAATGTGATACAAGGCTCCCACTGCTCTGACTGCATTTCATTATGCTCTGGTAGTCCTTATCCGCTAACTCTATCTCATGTGGAGTGCTCACGAATGCAGTGTCTGTGGCTGTAACCACACACCATCCCGCATGGCCGGCCGGCTTCATCTTGCAGTTGTCAAATGGCAGGAGAACACTGCGACCCAGCCAGTCCTCCCTCGAGAGCCGATGCATTATTCAGGCAGCCTTAGTGGTGTGGGCCTTCCATGAGTGTATGTGAGTTAGATGACCAGCTGCTACAAGTTGTTTATCCTGAAACTATTTTAAAAGAACAAAAAAAATCCTTTGAAACAGCAAACCAGTATCTGCAGAAGCTTCCTGTTGGTGTTTACCAGTAGCCTTTGCTTGTTTTTCTTGCCCGTTATGGGTGAGCATGGTTTTTTTTAATCTAGTTTTCCCATTGATATAGCCATGCAATCATCATAAACTAGACTGTTGTTGATTTGTAAACAGTGGACCTTTGCTGTGCTTTCAGAATATTTAGAAAACTCTTGCCAGTTGATTTTCTAAAGATAATTCTCATGACAAATTTTAAAGCATACTTGATTTAAAGAAGTATAATATTAAAAAAAAAATATCTCATGCTTTCCCTAGACTTTCTAGCTGTAGTTGGGAAACCTCTACCTAGAGATAAAGAAGGGCCAGAATATTTTAAGAAAATTCTTTATAATTTGTTTAAAGACTTAGCCTTTTTTTCCCCACCTTCCACCTACTTTCTAAAGGAAGAAAATACACTTGAAATTATAAATGTTTTAAAGAATAAAATGTCAAATATATTATATACTGATGCTTGATCTATGCTCCTCAAAATAATTTCTGAAAGTTATGATTTTAATGAAAAGTATAACCTTACATTTAAAAAAAATCTAAAGTATGAATACCAAAATCTCTATGTGGTAGGATTACAGGTAAATTTTATTTTCTTAATAGAGCAGTCCCTTCATTCCTTCTCTAGGATCTTCCCAACCAAACCCAGGTCTCCCGCATTGCAGACAGATTCTTTAGCCTCTGAGCCACCAGGGAAGCCCTTCACTTATTAAACAGATATTTATTAAAAGTACCTAGTAGGCACAATGAACTATGCTAGGTCCTAGACTGAAAAGGAAATGTAGAAAATGGTTGGATATGTAGATTTTGGCCCCTGACTGAGCTTGTAGCTAGACTCTTTTACTTATTAGCTGTACAGCTTTGGACAAGTTGCTTAACTTCTCCGTTCCTCAGTTTGTCCTCTGTAAAAAGGTGACATTAATAGCACAAGTAGGGTTGTGATGATTGTGGGAGTTTTGTTTTTTTAAATCATCACTTACATAGTACTTATGTGCCTTATACTGCTCTAAGCACTTTACAAATACTAATTCAATAATTGCATGCAAAAGATTTAGAATATTTTGTGTTATAAATGGTGATAACTACTGTGAAAGATAGGAAAAGAATGTAAGAAAGGAAAACTTTCCTGAGATAAGACAGGCAGGGAAGAACTCTCTGAGAACATACTTTTCAAACTGGAGCCTGAAGGATGCAAAAGCAGCCGTGCAGAGAGCTGGGGCAGAGTGTTCTGGGCACAGGGGAAATGTACCCAAAGACTAGAAGATGAAAAAATCTCCGTGTGTTGGGAAAGCTGAAAGGGCCTAGCTTAGGTGATGAAAGTGAAGATGAAAGAAATGGGTGTTTTCAAGACATAAGACATATTTGGGAGGAAAAATCAACAGAACCCAGCACTGTGCTTGTGAAGGTATTTGAAGGTGAGATAAGAATTTGAAATTTAAATCTGTTAAAAACTAAACCCTTGCAGAAAAATAATAGCACTATTTCCCTTACCTTTTCCTTATACTGATTAAAAGCACAAAGCTTTTATTTTAAAAAAATATTTATTTTTGGCTGTGCTGCATGAGGGCTTTTCTGTTGCCAGGAGTGGGGGCGCTGTCTAGGTGGAGTGCATGGCTTCTCATCACAGCGGCTTCTCTTGTTGTGGAGCGCAGGCTTTAGAGCAGGGGTGCAGTAGTTGTGGCTCATGGGCTTAGTTTTACCAAGGCCTGTGGGATCTTCCTGGACCAGGAATAGAACCCTTGTCCCATGCATTGGCAGGCAGATTCTTAACCACAGGAACACCAGGAAAGCTCACAAAGCTCTTTAAATAGTTCTCAGACTTCCCCCAAGTAAAGTAAATATTGCCTAATCCAATGTTAAAATGCCAGCTTGTATTGGGCAGTTTTAGTTGCTAGATTAAAATACTGGAAGTGACACCATAAACGAAGTAAATAATACTCAACATTTAGCTTTTTATGATAGACTTGTGTAGGCTTGAAAAGTTAAAAATGTTAATTAATTAAGACTCACAACACTCAGGTGACGTATCTTGTGAAGTGAAGTCGCTTAGTCGTGTCCGACTCTGCGACCCTGTGGACTGTAGCCCACCAGGCTCCTCGGTCCATGGGATTCTCCAGACAAGAATACTGGAGTGGGTTGCCATTTCCTTCTCCAGGGGATCTTCCCGACCCAGGGATCAAACCCGTCTCTCCCACTGCAGGTAGACGCTTTTAATCTCTGAGCCACCAGGGAAGTCCTAGTTAATTAATTAAGACTCACAACACTCAGGTGACGTATCTTGTCACCCTCTCAAGTAACATCATTATCTCAGAAATGGAACTTTAGTATAGTGCTGAACAATTTAGGACAGGAAATAATTACCTACTCAAAAGATAACAGAACTTTGCATCTAAGTAATACTTTTTAATTGAGAGCATGTAGCCACATTACAAACTCTAAGGTGAAGGTGAAGTCGCTCAGTCGTGTCCGACTCTTTGCGACCCCGTGGACTGTAACCTACTAGGCGTCTCCGTCCATGGGATTCTCCAGGCAAGAATACTGGAGTGGATTGCCATTTCCTTCTCCAGGGGATCTTCCTGACCCAGGGATCGAACCCGGGTCTCCTGCTACAAACTCTAAGAGACTTCATAAACCCTCTTGGAGATTTAACAGTTATCTTCCTTTAACCTCATGGAATAGGTTGAAGGAGAAGAAGCAGTTTAGCCAAAATTCACAGCACGTCATTAGCAAGAGAATTTAGTTTCTTCAGTCAAGTTAGGTGGGAAGTAAAGAAAATGACTATTTATTGAGGATATACTATGTGCTGGGCCCTTTGTGTATGTTGCTGTTGTTCAGTTGCTAAGTCATGTCTCTTTGAGACCCCATGGATGCAGCATGCCAGCCTCCCCTGTCATTCACTGTCTTCCGGGGTTTTCTCAAATTCATGTCCATTGAGGTGGTGGTGCTACTTAGCCATATCCTCTCCAGCTCCCTTCTTTTGCCTTCGATCTTTTCCAGCTTCAGGGTCTTTTACAATGAGTTGGCTCTTCACATCAGTTGGCTGAAGTACTGGAACTTCAGCTTTAGCATCAGTCCCTCCAGTGAATATTCAGGGTTGATTGCCTTCAGGACTGACTTTTTTTGTTGTTTTTTACTTTACAATACTGATAGGTTTTGCCATATATCAACATGAATCTGCCACGGGTGTAAATAAGTTCCCACTGACTGACTGTTTTGATCTCCTTGCAGTCCAAAGGACTCTCAAGAGTCTTTTCCAGCACCATAACTTGAAAGCATCAATTCTTCAGTGCTTAGCCTTCTTTATGGTACAACTCTCACATCCATACATGACTGCTGGAAAAATCATAGCTTTGACTAGACAGATTTTTGTCGGCAAAGTGACGTCTCTGCTTTTTTAAATGCTATCTAGGTTGGTCATAGCTTTCCTTCCAAGAAGCAAGTGTCTTTTAATTTCATGGCTGCAGTCACCGTCCACAGTGATTTTGGACCCCCCAAATTAAAATCTGTCACTGCTTCCACTTTTTCCCCCTCTATTTTCCGTGAAGTAATGGGACTAGATGCCATGATCTTAGTTTTTTGAATGTTGAGTTTTAAGCCAGCTTTATCACTCTCCTCTTTCACCTTCATCAAGAGGCTCTTTAGTTCCTCTTCACTTGTATCTGAGGTTATTGATATATCTCCTGGCAATCTTAATTCTAGCTTGTGATTCATCCAGCCAAGAATTTCCCATGGTATACTCTGCATGTAAGTTAAATAAGCAGGGTGACAATATACAACCTTGCCGTACTTCTTTCCCAATTTTGAACTAGTTAGTTGTTCTGTTTCCAGTTCTAAATGCTGCTTCTTGACCCACATACAAGTTTCTCACAAGACAGGCAAGGTGGTCTGGTATTCCCATTTCTTGAAGAATTTTCCACAATTTGTTGTGATCCACACAAAGGCTTTAGTTTAGTCAATGAAGCAGAAGTAGATATTTTTCTGGAATTCTCTTGCTTTTTCTATGATCCAACGGATGTTGGCAGTTTGATCTCTGGTTCCTCTGACTGTTCAAAACTCAACTTAAACATCTGGAAGTTCTCTGTTCATGTGTTGAAGCCTAGCTTGAAGGATTTTGAGCATAACCTTACTAGCATGTGAAATATCATTTGTGTATATCATCTCATCAATTCTTTCTTTGCCCCCCAAAGATAAATACTGCATCTCCCCTCCTTTAGAATGAGGAAATGAGCTCAAAGGAGCAGCTGTGATATGTCAGTCTGATTCCAAATCCAACCTGCTTCTGCTCCTATTAGACCACGTGTCACAAAATGGAAGAGAAAAGAGAAGTGGTCAGATTCAGCATTAAAAAAAATTTTTTTTAACATGAATTAGCCATAGGTGTACATAGTCCCCTCCCTCTTGAACCTCCTTCCTACCTCCCACCCTTTCCCACCCCTCTAGGTTGTTACAGAGAGACTCGGCATTTTTAAAAACAGGATTGGTATTTGTATCAGTTTCTGATTGCTGCTATAACAAATTTTCACAAATGTAGTGGCTTAAAGCAACAAAAATTTCTTATCTTTTGATTCTAGAGGAGAGAAGTCCAAGAATAGGTTTCTCTGGGCTAAAATCAAGGTCAGCAGGCTGTATTTCTTCTACAAGCTTTAGGGAGGAATCCATTCCGTTGCCTTTCCCAGCTTCTTAAGGCTGTCTACATTCCTTGGCCTGTGACTCCTTTCTCCATCTTCAAAGCCAACATCAAAGCATCTTCAGTCTCTTTTTGACTCTCTTCCTCCTGCCTCCCTCTTCCCTTACAAGAACCCCTGTGATTACAAAAGGACCCCACTCAGATAACCCAAGATAGTCTTCTCACCTCAAAAGCCCTATCTTAATCACATTTATAAAATCCCTTTTGACATGTAAAGTAGTATTTTCAAAGTTCTAGGGACAAGGATGTGGACATATTTTGGTTCCATTATTTTGTTCATTACAGTACTCTTATATTTGGGAGAATTCTTAGAAAACTAGGATCTACGCCTCATCATTTTTTCCTCAAGCAGTATCTCATAGTTCCACGGGGGGGTTATCATCCCCAAAGCATCTCCTAATGTGAAGTAAATTTGTTATCCCATGGAGCAAATTTGTGGAGATACAGTAAATACTGTAAGAGGACATAGCTCAAAGCGGAAAGTTTTTTTAAAAAATAAGAAATGATAACTATTGATACATGAAATCACATGGATGAATCTCAAAATAATTATGCTATTTGAAAGAAGCAAGTGGCATTAGTAGTAAAGAATCCCTTTTGCCAATGCAGGAGATGTAAAAGACTCAGGTTCAATCCCTGGGTTGGGAAGATCCCCTAGAGGAGGGCATGGCAACCCATTCCAGTACTCTTGGCTGGAGAATCCCTGTGGACAGAGGAGCCTGGCAGGCTACAGTCTATGGGGTTGCAAAGAGTCTGACGTGACTGAGCGTCTGAGAACCAGCACCAGACCAAAATTAAAAAAAAAAAAAGTACATATTTTAAATTCTACAGAAAGCTAACTAATCTCTGGTGACAGAAAGCATATCAGTGGTTACCTGGGTTTGAGATGGAGGTTGAGGGAGGGATTTCCAAGGAGCACGAGGAAATCTTTATGGATGAATATGATGACTGTATTGATAGTTTCATAAATGTATATGTATGTCATATAAACATCAGACTTAACTGTGCACTCAAAGTGTGTGCTGTTTATTATTTGCCAGCTATACCTCAATAAAGCTGTTTAAAAAAATCATGAAAAGAAACTTTAAAATGTACCAAGGCACACAGGAACTTCATAAGTGAGGTTATAGAGTCAGAGAGAAACTGTGTCACACTGCCATGACCTTATCGATACAGCTCTTTAGAAAATTTTTTTTTAAAGTTTGGTGAGTGAATGAATGATTGAACAGATTTTCTGGAAGCTGTATTTTATTTTTTATTGTTTTTTGCTCATGATATGTGGCATGTGGAATCTTATTTCCCCGACTGGGATTGAACCTGTATTCCCCGCATTGGAAGTGTGGAGTCTTAACTACTGGACTGGAAGGGAAGTCCCTAGAAAATGTAAACATCTCATTCAGATGTTGTCATTTCAGGATGATTGAAAATTTGCAAGTATACCACATTTAGGAGTTTATTTTGCATGTTCTCCCAGCTCCTAATCATGGCATGTGAGGCCCTTGGTGAACTGTGGCTGCCCCTCTCTCCAACCGGTCTTCCTGCCACACCTCGGCTTGAAATTCATGCTTCAACGATGCCAAGCTCTTTACAGCTGCCAGGCTCACTGGGTATATTATGTCTCCATAAAATGTGCTGCTGCCTCCTCAACCTGTAAAATGTCCTTCCTCCCTGGCCTCGTGGGCCCGGAGAGGTCATCACTTCCTCCCCTGCCTCCTCTGGTCCTTGTGTAAGCTTTCTTAGTTGTGCCTTCCCACTGTACGGTCAGGTGTTGTTTCACATCTGTTTCTGTCACTAGCCTATCTGTACTCCCAACCTTGATATATAGCGGACTCCACAGTTACTCGGGGAAGGCAATGGCACCCCACCCCAGTACTCTTGCCTGGAAAATCCAATGGACGGAGGAGCCTGGTGGGCTGCAGTCCATGGGGTCGCTAACAGTCGGACAGACTGAGCGACTTCACTTTCACTTTTCTCTTTCATGCATTGGAGAAGGAAATGGCAACCCACTCCAGTATTCTTGCCTGGAGAATCCCAGGGATGGGGGAGCCTGGTGGGCTGCCGTCTATGGGGTCACATAGAGTCAGACACGACTGAAGTGACTTAGCAGCAGCAGCAGCCACAGTTACTGCATGGAATTAAAATGCCCCAGGAGACTTCTCTTGTAATTCAGTGGCTAAGATTCCATACTTGCAATGCAGGGGGCCTGGACTCCATCCTTGGTTAGGGAACTAACAGTTCTGCATGCCACAACTAAAGATCCCACATGCTGCAACTAAGACCTGGCAAACTTACAAAAAAAAAACCACTCCCAATATGTCATAGAGACAAACATCAGGGCCATTAAAATGTCTGCAGGAAGGACATCTAGCAGAAGAGGAGTTTGGATGTTGAGAGAGGAAGGGATAAAGAAATCATGAAGTCGGTGGCAATGATTCTTGCAGCCCAAACTAGAGAAAACTTTTCTCAGTGGGAGGCAGAACCACTTGGGAGGTTTCAGAAATGTGTGCAGTATTTTGGGTCTTCATAGTGCCTGGACTAGGGGGGAAGAAGTTGCTGCTGGCATTTATTATCTGGAAAAGTGAAAGTTCAGTCGCTCAGTCATGTCCGACTCTTTGCGACCCCATGGACTGTAGCCTACCAGGCTCCTCAGTCCATGGAATTTTCCAGGCAAGAGTACTGGAGTGGGTTGCCATTTCCTTCTCCAGGGGATCTTCCCAACCCAGGGATCGAACCCGGGTCTCCCGCAGTACAGGCAGACGCTTTACCGCCTGAGCCACCAGGGAAGCCCTTATTAGCTGGAGACCAGTCCGGAAGAAAGGGACAGAGCAGTCTTGTACATAGATCAGCCACACCCAGTGCCGATAGGGCCTTCGTTAAGAAACACTGCTCCAAAGGTAAAAGTGTTTTCTTGGTGAAGACTGAAAATACTTCTCTTCCTTAGTGCTTCAGGTCAGAGTGAAATGATTCAGTGAAGGACAGGATCCTCTCCCCCAGCTGCAAGCACTCACTTCCCTTGGCCCGGGTCTGCCTCGCAGACTCCTGAGCTCCACTCTGCCCTCATGCCCCCTGCACTTCATTTCTTCCGCTCCTCCAACAGCCCCACTCCCTGCCACCTTGGGGACTTCCCTTCATGCTGTTCACTCTACTTAAAAAGTGTCTGCTCCACCTTCCTTCTTTCCACCTGCTTCTTTCTTTTTTAAAAGAATGTTTATTCTGTACTGGAGCATAGTTGATTAACAATGTGTGTTAGTTTCAGGCGTACAGCAAAGAGATTCAGCTATGCATATACATTCAAAGTCTTTGCTCATTTAGATTATTACAGAATATTGTTCTGTAATATTCCGTTCCCTGTGCTATACAGTAGATTTTTCTGCCTGCATATTTCTTACTGCTCTCTTAGCATTCCTCTTCCTCCAGAACCTTCCCTCATGTCCTGTAGTAGTTCTGGTTCATGTGATCTGAGCCTTCAGAGCACTGTGTGAAACCATTTGGGTGGTGTTTCGGTGGCTCCCAAGAGCTCTGGTACCGTAATCCTTTGTCTCAGTGTGGATAAAATTCAGCGAGAGGTAAAGTGATCGATAAGAAGGGATCTGTTAGAATTGGATGCTTGTGAAGCTTAAAAGCAGTCTTTTTCACAATCAAAGGAAAAGTAGGGAGGGGGAGAAAAACTCTTTCTTGAGTAGACGTCATGCTTCCATTTTCAGCTCCTCCTCCAGGCTGAGCAGGACAGTTTTTTGTCTCTTCATGGTCAAGCTAGGTCCACAAGTTGTTTGTTACGTGTTCAAGGGGTCGTTACCTTGGCTCACTGGGCAGGATGTGCCTCTCATGCCACCATCGTTTTACTGTTCGGGGGCATGCCTTGTGCCTCTGCTGCCTCGTCTTGTTGCTTAGCAAGCCTGCCTGTTTGCGTGTGCCTCTCTTGAGTAATCATTAACTTACAGGGCCTCCCATAATTTTTCTACTTACAAAATTAACTATGTAATCACCTACTTTATCCCTTTACTCTGTCCCTCTCGTATCTCTTTAATGACATTTATCACAATTATGAAATATCGGTGGAAGAAGGGAGGGGGAGTGAGGAGGAGGAGGGGAAGGAAGGCAGGAGAAAGACCCATCTGGCTGTTTGATAAGAGGGGAAAGAGCACACATGTTAAGAAAAACACCAGACTCTTAGCTCACTCCTTGTTAATTGAGGACCTTGACGAACTTTTCTAAATGATCAGAACCTTGGTTTTCTCATTCACAATATGAGGATAAAGGGTATTTGGGGGGATTAAATGAGGTAAATGTAGAGAATGGTTTGCTCAGTGTCCGACCCTGGGGAGGTGCTCAATGATTGTCCAGTCTTCTTTCCCCTTCTTCCTCTTCTCCAGTGGAAGGACATATACATATCAAAATTTAATTGAGAAAGTTGGACTTATTTGTTAGCCTTTATACCTTGCATGACAGCGTGGAGATATCTCTAAGCCACCTAAACAGGTTCGAGGGACTCTGAGAACTCATGAATGTCTTAAAGCCTGATGGTCAGTGTTACAGCCTCACACCAGACCTGGAGGCGGCCAGTTGGCAAAGCAAGCAGTCAAGGGCTCCTATTTCACATGGTGCCATGTGTGAAAGAAGCCACAGCAGGTGGGCAGTTGTAATCGGCTGTGAATAGAAGCAGTGAAGGGCATTTACAGACACTAATGTGGAGTTGTTGCTCAGTCTTCTTAAATTCAATATTCTTAAAAGATGTGCTCTTTTCTGCACAACCGCCCAGCAAGCAAGCTGGCAAGTATCTGTAGGATGATTACACTCAACTACTTGGGAGGAATTTGAGCTAACTGGGAAGTAGGGCCTCTCTAAAAGTTAACTGAGTCCTTTGTGACTCTGATTTCCAGGTCCTACTCAACAAAATGGAATGATGGTTTGGAAAGTGTCAGTGACACCTGTCTGAGGTGGAATCTAGTTATTATTAAAGGTAGAAGGAATTCTAAGTGAATACAATTTAGATTTGCATGATTCCCTTCTCAAAGGGAACCTCTGGGCACATTTGCAATCCCATAATTAAAACTGATAATAACAGTATAAAACATGGGTATTATCTTCAGAGGAGAACTTCTGAGTACTCATACTATCACAGAGACAAATAAACTCTTAGAAGTCAGACAGTAGGGGAGTCATGAGTCTTGCTTCCTTTCTAAGCAATCCAGCCTCCTAAGTGACCTTCGGGAATAATAGGGTGGTAAGTTTCATTGTGCAACTTCTTTCACACATGATGGATGTGAAGTAAGAGCACTTGACTGTTTTGCTAACAGGGAGACTCCAGAACTGCTATTGTGCTACAATACTAACCATTTAGCTCAACTTTAGAGAACCCCAGGAATTAACTCTGTAAAAGACCACAATTTTTTCCTGATTAAAGCCCTGAACCACTTCTCTTTCTCAGACAGGCTTCTTACACTTACCTTCTTTCTTCCACAAGCCCTGAAGGTTGCCAGACTCACCTGTCTTTACCAATCCTGTCCTGATTTAAGAGAAAAAGTTTGGCATCCTGCGGCTCCCTCAGTCCAGAAATGGTCATCCCAGCTTAGGATGCATTCGCTCACCCCCGCCAGACTCTGAAACTCTGTGATCCCCTCACTCCTAAGCTGTTAATCCCATTTCATACCTAAGTAATTTTTATACAAAGCCACCAGAAGGAAATGACAGAGATGTGCCCTTATGGAGGGGATATACAAATCCATAGTAATTTTTCTTCATTTTTAAACTTAAAAATATTCTTGTTTTTCTTTAATAGAACATGTGAAAGTAGCAAAAACTGTAGAGTCAGAATGCTCCAAATTCTTTCTTAAGTGTTAGTAGCTCAGTTGTGTCAGGCTCTTTGCAACTCCATGGACTGCAGTCCTCCAAGCACCTCTATCCATGGGATTTCCCAGGCAAGAATACTGGAGTGGGTTGCCATTTCATTCTCCAAGGAATCTTCCTGACCCAGGAATCGAATCCAGATCTCCTGTATTGCAGACAGATTCTTTACTGTCTGAGCCACATGTTTTATATAGCTGGGGTCACAATATACAAACAGTTTTGCAACATGCTTTTTTTTCACTTAACACCAAGAATATGTCCCTGTGTTATTAAACACTTTGAAATAAATACCTTTTAGTTATATCCACTCTATAGCTATACTGTAATTAATCATTTCCCTAATAACAGACATTTATGTTGTATCCAGTTTTTCAACGTTTTAAAATAACCTAACAGTAAACATTCTTGCTCGTATTTTAAATTATTTCCTCTTGAAATAATTCTTAGGTGAGGAGGTATTAGGACAGAGTATAAATATGTTAATGCTCTTAATATATGTACTAAATTAGTTTCAAAAGGCATATATTCTCATCAACAACCTGGGAGTGATATGTTGATATATACTCTGCAACACTAAATAGTAACAATTAAAAAATCTTTGTCAAAAAAGTAGTTTCAGTGTTGTTTTAATTTGAAGTATTTTGATAACTGGTGTGGCTGGACATTTTTCATATGCTTATTGGCCATTTTTATTTCTTTATTTGTGCATTATTTCAGTAGTTTGCTCATTTGTCTATTATCCACAATATGACCAGTTATTTTATTACAAGAGTAACTAAAAAGTAATGAACATATTATAAAACGTTAGAACATATTAGTATTTATAGTTTTATTACATGCTCTTTTTAAAATGTTTATTTATTTATTTATTTTTGTCTGCACCAGATCTTCTTTGCTTTGCAGAGGCGCAGAGTTTCATTGGCTCTTTTTTGTTATAGAGCACAGGCTGTAGGTACGTGGGCTTCACTAGTTCCAATGCATGGGCTCAGGAGTTGTGACTTGCAGACCTTGGAGCTCGCAGGCTCCAGTGGTTGTGAGTATGGCCTTAGTGGCTCCATGGCACGTGGAATCTTCCAGAACCAGGAATGGAACCTGTGTCCCCTACATTGGCAGGGGGACTCTTTACCACTACACCACCAGAAAAGTCCATAACATGCTCTTTAAAGAACTCAGTCCAATATATTGAGAATATCTTTCGATGCCAACCAGCCATAATTTTTAATGGCTACATGATATTCCATTATATGGGTTAATAAGAACTATTTTCACCAATCCTCTGGACATGTAACTTGTGTCTGATGTTTCCATGTTAAAAATGATTGTGTGGTGAATGTAATGAACATCTGGTTCATTCATTTGGGGCACTTGTCCAATCATTTATATAAAATCCTAAAAATGGAATTATTTGGTCAAGATGTACAGAGGTTTTTTATATGTATTACAGAATCTCCCTCCACAATGGTAATACCAATTTCCAGCCCCAACAGCAGCACATGAAAGAAGTAATTTCACATACTCTCACCAACAGTACTATCATCCTTTAAGATCTGCAATATAACAGGCAAAAAAGATGTCCCATTGTTTTAATTTACATTTATTGAAACACTAGTGAAGCTGAAGTTCATTTGTGGGCTCTTTGTGGTTTTTTGAATTTCCATTGTAAAGTGTTGGTCCCTGTCCTTTGCCTTTTTATCAGGTTGTTGCCTTTCTTTTTTCTGTTGGGTTGTTTCATTCATTGTAAGAGCTCTTTAAATACTAAGTATTTAGTACTAACCCTTTGTCAGTCACATATGTCTCATTTACCATTTTCCTTTTGACTTCACAAGAGGCAGTATAGGGAGAGACTATACTGGCTCTGCTATTTACCAGCTGTGGTGGGTGCTATATAGCGGCCCTATTCAGAGGCCCTTTACTAAATAAACATCTCCCAGCTGCCGTGAGACTGGCTCCTAAGGATTACAGCTGCCCTCCTCTCTGTGGAGTTTGTACTAGAGGGAGCTGCCATACCTGGGGAAGTTATACTTCGGCCCATCCGATAGAGGGAACAAAAGTCAGCACCCTTCTCTAAAGTGAGGTTTATGCTCTAGACTCTAGAGCCCTCCGTCTATGAATGGGACCAAGGCTAAGATTTCCTTGGAGTTATTCTTGCTTAGCCCTTTTCTGTTCCCTATCCCTTTCACTGCTCCTTTTAGGTTCCTTCTGTAGAGGTCTGAATAAATCCTGTGGCTCTAAATCGCTGTCTCAGGATCTGCTTCTAGGGAAGCCAACCTTATATTCTGTAAAATGGGGTTAATATTAGTACCTACTGCATAGGGTTGCTGTGAAGATTAAATACTAATTAAAACAATGGTAATAGCAAAAAGTATATAGTATTCATATGCACTAGGTATTGTCCTAAACAATTTACATGTATTAATTCATTTAGTCCTTATATCAGTCCAAGGTACAGGTATAATCCTTAAGCATGTAAAGTGCTTAGAACTGTGCCTGGTGCATATTTAGCATCAATTAATCTTAGCTATTATTATTGATTGATTAACTCTCCATTTCAGATCAAAGATTAAGCCTGTTAGTAGGCTGTTTCCTCCTGCATTTCGAGATCTCCTTCCCATGCCCCTTTTCTTAGGTGTTCCTTTAAAAAGCTCTTTCCCCTTAATTTTTTCTGCTTTATTCCAAAAGGGAGAGCTGCCATGCTTACATTCTTGCTGAGGAAACTCCACACCCATCATTCTTTCTTTCTTTCAGTAAAAGGAGCACTGTTATTATTCTCTGATAGATTTGTTGGAAATGGAAGCAACAGGTGTTATCTACCTGGTTATTCAAATTTGTATTGATTCAATAACTCAGAGAAAAGTCCAGCTATTCAACTTCAGCTTTAAAAAAAAAAAAAAAAAGCTAAGCTTGATCTATCCTGAAAACCCAGCAGGTTTAAGGTTATACACACTCATTGCTCTCTTCCTTCTGCAAAGCACTGGAAAAGGTCAAGGAAGCCTGTGTTTCAGGGGGTCATCTAGAAATGTGCAGTAAGAACACCACTGCTGTTTCCCTAGGATCCAGCATAGTGTTTGCCACACAATAGGCACTTCAACCTATATGTTATTGAATAGATGATTGAGTTTATAAGGTGAGAAAGAAAAATGACATCAACTAATAGTTGTTTATATGTATTTATTAATATTTACCAATTACTATAGTCACCATTTCCTTCCTGCACCCTTAACTATCCATCTAAGATCATTTTCCTTCTTGGCGGAGAACCCATACAGCTTCAGTCAGTGAGGCTCTGTAATGGCAGTTTTTGTTTACCTGAAAAAGCCTTTATTTAATCCTCATTTTTGAAAGATATTTCCACTGGTTAAATAATTTGAAACTGACAGTCATTTTCTCTGACCATAATATCAAAGATATTCTTCTTCTGGTTTACTCTTTTTGCAGTTGCAAAGGCACATGTCTGCCTCATTTTTGTTCCATTGGAGGTAATTGGTCATTTCTCTCTTGATGGTTTTAAGGTTACTTCTTTGTTTTCAGTGCTCTGCATTTTCATTATCTCATGTCTAGGTATAAATATATTTTTTAATCCTGCTGAAAGTATTATCTGGTTTTCTCATCTTAGAATTTTAATCAGACATGTATTAGATCTTCTCACTCTATCCTCTGTGATTCTTTTATATGAAAAAACTAGTTCAGTTCCATCTTCCAATTTCCTTCAGCTTGTCTAATCTGCTGTTAAACCTGTCAGTGAATCCTGAATTCTAATTATTATGGATTAAAAAAATTTTTTTTGTCTAGATTTTTTTAAACCTGCCATTCTTTTTTGCAGAACTTTGTTATTTATATTTTCTTTTATCATATTAAACATACTTATTTATAATCCATGACTATAATCCATTCCAGTTTTAAAGTCTTTATGTATTTGATTCTGTTATCTGAGATTTTTTAATTCATTTTTGTTTTTGTTTTTCTGTTAATTCTTGTACAAAATGTCTTGTCTCTTTGTATGATTTGTGATTTGACTTAGAGTTCACTTTTCTTGTAAGTTTTTCTGTAGAAATGTTTGGGATATGGGTTAAGTTGGTGTTACAGTCAACTAGGGTTGACAAAATACCATAAAGTAAGATGCCATAACACCTATTCCTCCTAGTTCTGAAGCCTGGTAATGCAAGATCAAGGTGCTGGCAGACTCAGTGTCTGGTGAGGGCCCATTTTCTGATTCATGGAAGGCCATCATCTCACTTTGTTTCACATGGTAGAGGGGTGAGGTTGATCTCTGGGGTCTTCTTTATAAAGGCTCTATGCTCATTCACAAGGGCCCCACTCTTAGGACCTAATTACCACCCAGAGGCCTTATCTCCAGATACCATCACACTGAGGATTAGGTTTAAACATGAATTTTGCAGGGACACAGACATTCAGCCTATAGCATTTAGATTTTTCTAAACGCGACCTGGTTTACCTTTGCTAGCTATGTGAGAGTACCACCTCCATCCTACTTTAAGGGTGCTTATAGGTAACTTTCTCTTGTAGTCTTCTGGAAAGAGGCTGAAGAGACCTTCTGGGGGATCCTGACTTTATGTGTGGAGTCTCTTATGAAATTTCTCATCTTGGCAGGAACCTGGCCTTTGTTTCTTCTTTCTATGCCTCATGAGACCATGACAACTAAAACTCTAATTCATCTGGTTTAGCCAAGACAACGGGGAAGGCAATGGCACCCCACCCCAGTACTCTTGCCTGGAAAATCCAATGGACAGAGTAGCCTGGTGGGCTGCAGTCCATGGGGTCGCTAACAGTCGGACAGACTGAGTGACTTCACTTTCACTTTTCTCTTTCATGCATTGGAGAAGGAAATGGCAACCCACTCCAGTATTCTTGCCTGGAGAATCCCAGGGATGGGGGAGCCTGGTGGGCTGCCGTCTATGGGGTCACACAGAGTCGGACACGACTGAAGTGACTTAGCAGCAGCAGCAGCAGCAGCAGCAGTCAAGACAAAGCTTTGTTTCAGCATTCTACTTATCTCTTACTAGTTTTTGGCTTCTGAGTAATCAGTCCTTACTTTCATGCCAGCTTGTTAACAAATTTTCTATTTTTTTAAAAAAATATTTAAAACCATTTTAAGTTGCTTTCAGTCTGAGAGTGGGACTGTTTCATTACTATCAGAAATGGAAGTCTACAAAGTGATTTTCTTCCAATTTTTTATTCTAAAAAATTCCAAATTTCCAGAAAAGGTAAAACAATATACGAATAGTATAGTACAAGAATAGTGTGTATATACTATAGTTTAGTATATATTCTATATATATATATACATATA
>SJYX01015403.1:604755-729574 GCA_006410675.1 Oreotragus oreotragus
CGGGGAAGGCAATGGCACCCCACCCCAGTACTCTTGCCTGGAAAATCCAATGGACAGAGTAGCCTGGTGGGCTGCAGTCCATGGGGTCGCTAACAGTCGGACAGACTGAGTGACTTCACTTTCACTTTTCTCTTTCATGCATTGGAGAAGGAAATGGCAACCTACTCCAGTATTCTTGCCTGGAGAATCCCAGGGATGGGGGAGCCTGGTGGGCTGCCGTCTATGGGGTCACACAGAGTCGGACACGACTGAAGTGACTTAGCAGCAGCAGCAGCAGCAGCAGCAGTCAAGACAAAGCTTTGTTTCAGCATTCTACTTATCTCTTACTAGTTTTTGGCTTCTGAGTAATCAGTCCTTACTTTCATGCTAGCTTGTTAACAAATTTTCTATTTTTTTAAAAAAATATTTAAAACCATTTTAAGTTGCTTTCAGTCTGAGAGTGGGACTGTTTCATTACTATCAGAAATGGAAGTCTACAAAGTGATTTTCTTCCAATTTTTTATTCTAAAAAATTCCAAATTTCCAGAAAAGGTAAAACAATATACGAATAGTATAGTACAAGAATAGTGTGTATATACTATAGTTTAGTATATATTCTATATATATATATACATATATACGTATAGTTATAGTACAAGAATAGTATCTTATATTATACACTAGTGCAAGAATAGTATCTGTATATATAGTTGTTTAGTTGCTAAGTTGTGTCCAAATTTTTTGCTACTCCTATGGACTGTAGCCCACCAGGTTTCTCTTTCCACGGGATTTCCCAGGCAAGAATATTGGAGTGGACTGCCCCTTCCTTCTCCAGGGGATCTTCCTGATGATCCAGGGATTGAACCTGCATCTCCTGCATTGGCAGACAGATTCTTTACCACTCAGCTACTAGGGAAGCCCTACACACACACACACACACACACACACACACACACACACCTCCATATATCTTTATTTAGACACACACACACACCCCTCCCCATATATCTTTATCTAGACCCATTTGTTAATACTTGGTTTGTGTTTCTCGCTCTTTTGCTGAGCCATTTGAATATAAGTTGCAGAAGTCATGGCTCTTTACCCTTAATATTTCAGCTTGCATCTTCTAAAAATAAAAAATTCTTCTATATAGCCATAATTCCATGTCATATGTAAGAAAATGAATGGTAATTCCATAATATTGTCTAATATACAGTCTATATTCAAAATTTCCCAGTTGCTTTTCAACTGTCTTTTATAGTGACTTTTCTTTAACTCTCTTTTTCTCTCTCTGTTGCCTACCCACCTCTGATTTAGAACCCCATCAAGATTCTTGAACTTTTCCTGGTCTGTTTTTTGTAAACAATAATGCTTACCAAGAGTCCAGGCTAGTTGTCTTATAGAATGTCTCAAATTCTAGATTTATTCCATAGTACTTTTTTAAAAAATATATAAATAGATGAAGTTATTCCCATGTTTAAAATCTCTTACTGGCTTCTATAACATTTAAACAATAAAGCCCAAACACATTTCCCTGGTTTACTGGAGCTGTGGACTTCCCTGGTGGCTCAGACGGTAAAGCGTCTGCCTACAATGCAGGAGACCCGGATTCGATCCCTGGGTCAGGAAGATCCCCTGGAGAAGGAAATGGCAACCCATTCCAGTTCTCTTGCCTGGAAAATCCCACGGACGGAGGAGCCTGGTAGGCTACAGTCCATGGGGTCACGAAGAGTTGGGCACGACTGAGCGACTTCATTTCACTTCACTGGAGCTGTAAGCTCTCCTCAGCCTCCTTCCAGCTTCTCAAACACACAAAGCTACTCCTCACTTTAAAATTTAGTCCTTGCATTGGAGGTTCCCTTCTGCTTAATGTGCTCTTCCCTGAGTTGTGCTGGAAACTTGTCTCTTTTCGATTATTAAAATCTCAGTTTGAATACTGCCTTCTCAGAGTGGCCTGTCTTACCTTGACACTCAATGTAGAGCTGTCATTCAANTTAAAATTTAGTCCTTGCATTGGAGGTTCCCTTCTGCTTAATGTGCTCTTCCCTGAGTTGTGCTGGAAACTTGTCTCTTTTCGATTATTAAAATCTCAGTTTGAATACTGCCTTCTCAGAGTGGCCTGTCTTACCTTGACACTCAATGTAGAGCTGTCATTCAAGTCACTGGCACATTCCCCTGCTTGAATTCTCCTCATTGATATCATTCTTATTTATTTTAATTGAATTCCAGGAGGGCAGGGCTGTGTTCTGTCCTGCTCCTAGGGCTTCCCAGCACCTAGGGCTTCCCAGGTGGCGCCAGTGGTAAAGAACCCTCCTGCAAATACAGGAGACACAAGAGACGCAAGAGGTGCGAGTTCAATTCCTGGCTTAGGAAGACCCCCTGGAAAAGGAAGTGACACCCCACACCAGTATTCTTGCCTGGAGAATTCCATGGACAGAGGAACCTGGTGGGCTATAGTCCATGAGGTTGCAAAGAGCCAGACACAATTGAGCTGCATACACAGAGAGAACAGTTCCTAATACATAGCAAAAACTCAGTAAATATTTGCTGACTACTGTGATGAATAAGCTGAAGGCTGAGGGCTGAAAAGAAGCCAAGCATTTAAAGAGCCCGGGGGGAAAAAATTTGCAGAGGGAACTGACAGGGAATGCCCTGCGAGAACCCTGAACTGAGGACTGTCCTGTGTCCACAGAGGGAAGTGAACCCTCTGGAGGGAGAAATTCAGGAGAGTGAAGAGGTGGGCAGGGGAAGATGGAGTAGGGTTTTGTGGGTCACTGTAAGAATTTAGATTTTATTTTAAATCAAATGAAAAGTCACTAAACGTTTTCAAGGAAAGGAGTGACATAATCTGATTTACACCTTTTAAAAGATATTCAGCTTGAGTAAGATGGAGGTAACTAATATGAGTGACAGAAAGTCATATGTGTAAGAGAGGACTTGAAAGGGGAAAATGAGGAAATGATGATTCATTTTGGACATGTTGAATTTGCTGTACTTCCTTTGTGGCTTTCGAATCAATACCCCAAAAAGATGAGTAAGAAGGGATTATAATACCTGAAATAGTTCAGTTCAGTTCAATCGCTCAGTCGTGACTGACTCTTTGCAACCCCATGAACTGCAGGACGCCAGGCCTCCCTGTCCATCACCAACTCCCGGAGTTCACCCAAATTCATGTCCATTGAGTCCGTGATGCCATCCAGCCATCTCATCCTCTGTTGTCCCCTTCTCCTCTTGCCCCCAATCNACACACATAATATCTATCTACGTGAAACTAAGGGCTTCCCTGGTGGCTCAGAGTTTAAAGTATCTGCCTGGAATGCCAGAGACCCGGGTTCAATCCCTGGGTTGGGAAGATCCCCTGGAGAATGAAATGGCAACCCACTTCAGTACTCTTGCCTGGAGGGAGAAGCCTGGTGGTCTACAGTCCATGGAGTCGCAAAGAGTCGGACACGACTGAGCGACTTCACTTCACATGAAACTAAAGGTAGATAAGCCCCTAGTTTCTACTCTTTCCTCTTTCTACTGAACAAGCATAGAAACAATAGCCAAATGAGTGTAGTGAGTATCCCTAGTGCCAAGACTGAGGTCTTGAAATACTGCTTTCCATAGACTCATCCAGTATCTTCTAATTTGTTGACCTGTAGAACATTATTGTGGCAATGCAGGAGCATCAAAAGATGCCAGGTGCCTCTCTTCAGAGCTGTCTGAATTTGATTGGCTCTATGCTTCTGTTGTGGCTCAGATGGTAAAGAATCTGCCTGCAATGCAGGAGACCCAGGTTCAATCCTTGGGTTGGGAAAATTGCCTGGAAGAAAGGCATGGCAACCCACTCCATTATTCTTGCCTGAAAAATCCCATGGGCAGAGCAGCCTGGTGGGCTACAATGCATGGGGTCACAAAGAGTGGGACACAACTGTGGAGCTAACAAGTTTCACACCCCCAAATATTATGGGCTGCATTGTCTCTGAACTTCTCCAAATTCATGTGTTGAACTTCTAACCTGCAGTACCTAAGAATGCGACTATCTGGATACCTTTTAAAGAGGTGATTAAATTAAAATGAGGCTGTTACGATGTGCTCAAATCCAGTTTGGTCAGTGTCCTTAACAGTGAGAGCTGAGTGCATAGAGCCAATAACGTGTATACACGGGAAAGATTGTGTGGGGATATGGTATGAGGGTGGCCTTCTGTAAGGCAAGGAGGGAGGTCTGAGAAGAAACTGAACTGCTAGCTACTAGAACTGAGGAAATGAGTTTGCTGTTGAAGCCACATAATCTATGTTATGGCAGACCTTGCAAGCTAATAAACCAGGGCGGGAGTGACTTAGAAAGGGAGTCCTCTTTCTAAGGCTGGGATTCAGACCTCTTTGTAGGAGCTATGGATCAGCCCATTGGGTGTCAGAAGTTGACAGGTTGTCCAGACCAGAGCTGGTTCACCATCCAGGCAAGCAGGAACCCTCTCCAGGTGAAAGGCAGCTTGAGACTGGCAGACAGGCAACACCTCTAGGAGTTCGCATGGGCCCAGACTTGTGGGTGGATGCACAGAGGGATTCAGGCAATGGGAACCTGATCATGGGCTGAGTAGGGCAAAGGACTGGGGTGTGCAGTGTTGGGGCCTTGGTGCTGTGCTTCCTGGCCCAGGGTGGGTCTGTGGCCTCACTGAGGTTCTGTGGCTTCGGGTATGGGCTGGCATGCTGCGTGCTTCCCATATGCTTGCTGTTTATTGCTCTGTGATAGTACCGGAAGGAGCTGTTGTTGTTCAATCGCTAAATCGTGTCCAGCTCTTTGCAACCCCGTGGACTGCAGCATCCATGCTTCCCTGGCCTTATCTATCTCCTGGAGCTTGCTCAGACTCATGTCCGTTGAGTCAGTGATGCCATCCAACCATCTCATCCTCTGTCGTCCCCTTCTCCTCTTGCTCTCAGTCTTTCCCAGCCTGAGTCTTTTCAGCCAAGGCAGGCATGTTTGGATCAGGGAGAGAGAGCTCCTTCCTTCTGTAGGGTTCCTCTGGCCTTCACCACAGAACTTAACATCATCTTAAAGGAGGGCAAAGGAGGAATGCTTTGCAGTGTTCAGCTGTCTTTAAGGACAAGCAAAGAAGGGTGAATTTGGAGCCAAGGGGTGATAGATTGACAGATGGTTAAATTCTCCCTCTCCCAGATACTAATACCATCTGTAAATTTTTGGAGGAAATCATTAAAAAAAAAAAAAAAAAACAACTTTCAGCTGACTTCTTTGGTTCTAATATTCCCCATATTCAGATCATAGGCTAAACTAACATATTTATTTCTAGACTTGAATACAGTTATGAATACCACAGAGGGAAGGATTATGTAAGGGAGTAGGTTTGGCAAAAATTCTTTGTGCTAATCTTAAGTAACTCAGGGTTTGATCTTTATTATGTGTACTGAGATTGCCGTATTAGACTATTTCAGGCTACTTTATGGTAAGCTGTGAGAGAAAGAGAAAATGATTAGAGTGGTTAATAGAAGACAGGACTCCGGATGATCAAGTTGTATACCTAGGCACATCAAGTTATTTAAGTCAGTGTTAAAGTAGCATTTACAAATCCATTAACTGTCCTTGACAGTAGAATGAAGTTACTAGAGGAGGAATTAGCTGGGCAATAAATCCTAGATTCTGGCCTTTATTTCCCAATCAGAACATTGTTAGATGTGTCCTTTTTTAGTTTGGGTGCAGGAGCAGGGAAAAAAATGACAGGTCAAACTTTTTTTATTGCTAGTTCTAAGCAACTTTGTTTCAGGATAAAACTAAGGTCATCACCAAAGTTATTTATTCATTCAAAAGAGAACACTAATCTTCTATAGCCACAGAAGTAAGAAAACATTGATGTAGAATCAATTTTTATAGCTTCAATATAATTTTGTAAGTGATCTTCATTATGAATAACTTCTGACAACCCAAGTCTCATATCTGGTGAGTTGACCACAGCAGGAATATCCAAAAACCTGAAGATGCTACAGTTAATAGCTCTTCTTACTCTTTTCAGAAGTGATCAGGCAGCCAAGGTTTGCATATCCAGAGTGCTAATACAAATATTAATATAGTTGAAAGGGCATGACTCCTACTTAAGTGAGAAACTACTGTTTTGCTGGAGAAGACACTTGTAAAAACTGCGTAAAACGTCCATAAAGCACTGGTGTCATAGGTCAGTGTTCTCCTTTTATCACCCTATTGAAGTTCAAGCATGGTAGGAAATTAGTATCTTTGCATATTTTCCCTTTCTTCTGTTGGGGGTTGGAAGTCTTTGGGTTACAGGGCACACATTTTCCTGGTGACTGCTGTGTTTTAAGGTCGTCGCTGTTGGATGGTCACAAGTCCTTCAGAGTTCTGAGAACCTCAGTTGTGACTTCTCCTCGTACTTGTCCCAGGTACAAGTCTGATGGCGTGACTCATAATTGGGAAAGGTTTAAGTGACATGGCAGGGTAAAAGATTTAGAAGCACTGCAATTTAGCTTGCAAGCTCATAAGTGGTGGAAAGTTTTGAGCTTTGTTTCTACAAAGATCAAGTGAATCTTAACCCATCTGGACCCTAAACTATGTAAAGTATAAAGGAAGTAAACAATTAGTGTATGAAAATTCTTTCATTGTTAGTCAAAGCACTCTGCTGAGTGGTAGCTTTGAGAACACAAGGAGACACCCTGTGGTTTTTGCCCTTGAGGAACTTGTAGTTAATAATGGAAGATAAGACCCACAGCATTAATATTAATTGGATAACCTATTGCTAGTCCATAGCATCACGGACTCAATGGACCTGAACTTGAGCAAATTTCAGGAGGTAGAGGAGGACAGGGAAGCCTGGTGTGCTGCTGTCCATGAGATCACAGAGAGTCAGACGCGACTTAGTGACTGAACGACAACAACCTGTTTCTAACAACTGGTCCTAACGAGGTCCTCCCACTGAAGTACAGAGCTTGTGTTTGATAAGAATGCTCCTTTCTAATCCCCAGAGTTTATTCATTGTTTCACATGGGGTTCTAACAACCTAGCTTTTTGTTTTAAGTGTATGATGTTAATAATAGCAAATAGGTAAGGGTAAGAGATTCTACAGACAGCATGGTGATTAGAATGGAAACTGGTGGTTGACTTCAAGGCAGTAGCTAGAGAACGTAACAAATGTGTCAGTCTAGAAAATCTGGAGAACAATCCAGTAAATCTAGAGAAACGGACCCTTTATGGTATATTGTGTCTTGAGGGCCTTTCTTTCTATGACTGAGAGTAATAATTGCCATTCGTGATAATAAGGAGTTTAAGAAAGGCTTAAATATTTTCTGTCTCATTGTCTTGGTAACACATACTCTGGTTATTCCAAAATCCTTGGTATTTCCTTAGAATGCCATCAAAGAAAATATTCTATGAAAATGGTAAACTGGGTGATCTTTTGTCTTTAAACACAACTCATCGTGATTCTAAAATTGTCATTCATCTGCATAGTATTTCAGAGATGCTGCCTGTTTATTTTCCTAAAAGAATAAAAGCATAACTAGTACCTAGTTCATACCTGTGGCTGTAAAAATGCAACACACGAGTCTTCCGTGGTTGCGAAGTCTTCCATACTTATATCCAAATCACAGTTTATAGATAGGCCTTGTTTGGCTTACAAGAAGTCATTTAAAAACAAAACAAGGTCACCAGTTTTCTCTTCTTAGGAGAACATCAGTCATGCTGACGTCCCGTTTCCTATCTTTACTCGTTGGCCGGGGGTGGGGGGCTTCCTGACTTGAATATTTCGGTTGACTAACTTATGGCAGAAAACAAAGAGGAACTAAAGAGCTTCTTGGTGAAGGTGAAAGAGGACAGTGAAAAAGCTGGCTTAAAACTCCACATTCAAAAAACTAAGATCATGGCATTCGGTCCCATCACTCCATGGCAAATACATGGGGAAAAGTGGAAACAGTGTCAGACTTTATTTTCTTGGGCTCCAAAATCACTGCAGATGGTGATTGCAGACATGAAATTAAAAGACGCTTGCTCCTTGGAAGGAAAGTTATGGCAAAACTAGACAGTGTATTAAAAAGCAGAGACATTACTTTGCCAACAGTGGTCCATCTAGTCAAGGCTATGGTTTTTCCAGCAGTCATGTATGGATGTGAGAGTTGGACTGTAAAGAAGGCTGAGCACCAAAGAACTGATGCTTTTGAACTGTGGTGTCGGAGAAGACTCTTGAGAGTCCCTTGGACTGCAAGGAGATCCAACCAGTCCATCCTAAAGGAAATCAGTCCTGGGTGTTCACTGTAAGGACTGATGTTGAAATTAAAGTGAAGCAGAAACTAGTACTTTGGCCACCTGATGCAAAGAAAGGACTCATTGGAAAAGAGTTGAAAAAGACCCTGATGCTGGGAAAGATTGACGGCAGGAGGAGAAGGGGACCACAGAAGTTGAGATGGTTGGATGGCATCACCAAGTTGATGGACATGAGTTTAAGTAAACTCTGGGAGTTGGTGATGGACAGGGAAGCCTGGCATGCGCAGTCCATGGGGATGCAGAGTTGGACACAACTGAGCGACTGAACTGAGACTTTCAGATGGCTGAGAGTAGTGAAAAATGAAACTGTGCTTCAAGGAACTTGTTCAGAGTCCTAAAAAAAAAAAAAAAAGAACAATATGCCTGACTGTCAGATATCATGCCAGTCCCTGGAGACTTAAAGAGACAGGATTCCTGCACCGGTGAACCTCATGTTCTGGTCAGAGTGCCAGGCAGTGGGCAGGTGGACAGACTGCCGTGGTTATGGTTTGAGATTCACAATGGGATGGACCTATACCTGGGGTGAATCTGGGCACATCTATATACTTGCTTTAGACAAAATAAGGCATTTTTGAGCTGAGATTCAGTCAGTGAGAAGACTTAAGAGTACAACATTTGAGACAAAAGAGTGGGATGTGCAAAGACCCTGAGGCAGGAACGTTAAAAAAAAAAAAAAAAGAACAATATGCCTGACTGTCAGATATCATGCCAGTCCCTGGAGACTTAAAGAGACAGGATTCCTGCACTGGTGAACCTCATGTTCTGGTCAGAGTGCCAGGCAGTGGGCAGGTGGACAGACTGCCGTGGTTATGGTTTGAGATTCACAATGGGATGGACCTATACCTGGGGTGAATCTGGGCACATCTATATACTTGCTTTAGACAAAATAAGGCATTTTTGAGCTGAGATTCAGTCAGTGAGAAGACTTAAGAGTACAACATTTGAGACAAAAGAGTGGGATGTGCAAAGACCCTGAGGCAGGAACGTACTGAGCACATTGAAGAAAGTGAAAGATCTTTTATCATCTGTTTCGTTTTTTCTTGTTGAACGTGAACTGTAGATAGTGTCAGTTTTAAAAAGCCAGTTTTTTTTTTTTTTTAGCATTTATAATATAGGGTAATTTGGGAGGCATTTTACTTATTTACAGTATAGATTCTTCCATAATAGACACAAATTTTTACTCCATATTTTTTTTTTTGTCTTTCAAGTATTTCTTTAAAAGGTGGATTTTTTTTTTCATACTGTGACAATTTTTAGACTTTTAAACTTTTTTTCTGGAGATTTTTAGTTAATTGTATGTTTTACATTTTGATTCTTACTGGAGTCTTATTATAATAGTTACTAAATTGACTTTTTTGTGTTTACATGTAAACAGCTATACAATTTTTTAGTTAACTAAAAGTTTTCTTCCTTTCCTATGTATATTTTTTGATTCATATTTTCATTTTATTGCATTTAAAGCATCCAGTATGTGTCTTATAAACAGCAGTGATAATAGTTGTTCTTGTCTTTTTCCTGATCAGGTGGGAACATATCTAATATTTTACTATTAACTATTAGGTGTGGGATTTTGTGCTAGATATGCTTTGATACTTTGTACTAAATGAAACACCTATCTTGAACACTGTTCCTTGCTTGTTAGTATTTTTGTTAGCAGAGGGTAGATTGAATCTTTTCAATCATTAATATGATGACATGACTTTTGCCTTTTAATCTGATGTAACAGATTATTCAGACATCTTTTCCATGTTAGACCACCTATGTGTTCCTGGCATAAACCTTAGTGAATTTAGGCAGCATCGTTATCATCTGGGAGCTTATTAAAAACTCAGACTCTCAGGCCCCATCTGTGTCTCCTGATGCAGATTCTGAATTTTAAAAAGACTCCAGGATGACTCTATGAGTGATAAAGTTCAAGAATCACTGCTTTGGAACTCGATCAGTGTTTGTAAAGGTTACATGGGTGTTTTGGGGAAAAAAGCATATTATCTGTGAAGTAAAAATTTTTCTCTAATTTGGTTTGACAAGTTGTTAGGTTGAACACTCTATGCTCTTTACTTTGAAAATCTTCAGATGTGTTAAATTTCCAACATTACTACGTTTATCAAAATATTTCTCATAAATAATATTTGTGTTGTGAATCAAATTTCTGGTAGGAATAAAACTAGTATTATGACTTGATGTATTCACTTATTTGTTGAATGCATACTATTTTCCAGGCATTGGCCTCGACAGTAGATAATAACGTTTTGTGTGTATGCCATTGATGGAGCACGATTTGCATAGAGTATTGTGTACCTCCAGGGATAACTGACTGAGAAGGGTTATACTTCTGATGTTGATCCGTTCTAAAGTCTTCCTGGAGCTTCTAAATGACACAACCATGATGTCATTTCACCTCTTGATTTTGTGGTTCAGTAACTTTTTTCTCCTATCATCAGTAAATGCGTTGACTGAAAGAGCTATGAATCAAATCCTCCATAAGACAAAGCAAACAACCACCTATTTAAGATTCAGTTGGTAGTATATATTCACTAGTTGGAAAGTGTACTGTTAATATTTTAATCTCTATGTCTGGACTCCTTTTTGGCCCTTACATAGATTTTAGGCTTGCATTTTGTTCTCCTTTTAATTCTTTAGGTTTATTTATATATTGTATCTTAATGAGCTGTATTCATTTAAAATGCAAGTCTCTGTTAATCAAAGGAAAAAAGAAAAGAACGTGTCTTCTGTTCGATTTCTTGCACTATTTAGTCACCACATTTTGTAGGTAATAGTCTTAGATAAATTGGGAATATCTCAAAGCTGGCATTTAAAGGGAAAGTTCAGTATTCTTGGATGGAAGGAAGTTAACAAACTTGAATCTATTTAAGATTTTTGTAAAGCCATTTGTGATTTATGTACTCTGTGGTTGAGTGAACATGAAATAGTATTTTCACAATGGAAGACCATTTTCTAAATGTGAGGTACACCTGGGCAGGTGATGTCTTCCTTGCCACGGGTAGAGGGATCTTCATTGGGTCACATCTAGCCATCCATAGTAACTGTTAACAAGTGCCTTCTGCATAGGGAGTTTTCTCCCCTTCCCCACGCTGGGTCTTGGAACAACTGAGCAAATTAGGCAAATTTGCATAAATAAAAACTTGGGAAGCCTGAAACATTCTACTCAGAGTATCATTCTTTTATTTTCCTCCTGGGGACAAGCACTTCATGAAATACAGTTTATAATAAAACAGAGGTCTCTATAATCAAGTCGAGAAAAACCTGTGATGAAAGCAATGGTTGTTTCCTGTGAAAGTATTAGTCACTCAGTCGTGTCCGACTCTTTGCAAACCTATGGACTGTGGCTCACCAGGCTCCACTGTCCATGGAATTCTCCAGGCAAGAATACAGAAGTGGATAGCCATTCCCTTCTCCAGGGGAATCTTCTCAACCCAGGGATCAAAGTTGGGTCTCCTGCACTGCAGGCAGGTTCTTTACTATCTTTGAGCCACCAGGGAAGCCCAGCATTTCCTGTAGTGATTTCAATAAGATCTTCATTAAGTTGTTAGAAAGATTCTTCTGTTACATATTGAAACTATAATAAAAGTAGGCTTCGTGAAGACTAGTCTTTGGTTGGCTTTGCAGTATTTGAGATAATAGAGAACATATGTACAGGTTGATGTAGACAAGTGGTAAATATCCTCTTGCTAGGTGTGTTTCCAGGTTAATTTAAAGAATTGCATTGTTTCAACTAGTATGTCACAGCTTAAATAATCTGGCTAGTCTATGGGAAAATGTATATGCTTATTTTGACTTTTCATCAAGGAAGGCGTTTTTCCTTTGACCCAGGGCTAGGTGAGCTACAGCCCTGGGCAGGCAGGGATGGTGGTGTCAAGAAGCAAGATGATGTGATTGAGGAGTTTCATAGTATCTTTTTCTGTTTTTCTTTTTCCCTTGGTAATTAAATAATTAGGGAAGGAAAGAGAACTCTTTGGTTAGACATTCCCCATAGTGTTAAGTGCTTTTGTAGACGTACTTGAAATGATTGTAAAAATGAGAATTCTGTATTTGAAATTCAAAGCAAAGTGTTCAAGGGTCACAGATAGGTGGGATGGACTGGACTGAGGAGTTTTAATCAGTGGAAGTACAAATGAGGGGAAACGTGTAAAATCATAAGGCGCTTGAGAGCTCTTTTTTTAAGGGAGAATTTTAGCACATGTAATGGTACGACTGAAAGGTACAGTTGTTTACATTTCTTCCTCTGCACTCAGTACTCACTGAAAAAGAACCCATTAGGAATATTCTAGTTTGTACATGAATCACAATAGAACTGCCCAGATCCTATCCATGGCGTATTGGACTAGAAGCTAACAGAGGCAGGGTGCTATTAGGTAAACAGTTGATCTTGAAAAACCAGATGCTTGCTGTTAGTTGTTTCCTGGCATGGGGTAAGCCATCTACCTTTATTTGTTCACTTTGTTCCTATTAAGACAGAACATCATGTAATTGGTTCACTTTTTCTGCTTTCTAAAGAAAATAGACTGTTTGAAAGATCACCATTTCTAATTTACTTAAAATTCAAAATGCCTTGCCATTAAATACTTTTGAGAATCTTTGAGTGCTTCTTTTAAAGACTGTTGCATTTTTAACAGTTAGTTTAAAATGGTATGTTTTTCTACACTAGCTTTTATGTTCTGACAAGGGTCTGTGTAGTCAAAGCTATGGTTTTTCCAGTAGTCATGTGTAGATGTGAGAGTTGGACCATAAAGAAAGCTGAGCAGTGAAGAATTGATGCTTTTGAACTGTGGTGCTGGAGAAGACTCTTGAGAGTCCCTTGGACTTCAAGGAGATCCAACCAGTCCATTCTAAAGGAGATCAATCCTGGGTGTTCATTGGAAGGACTGATGCTGAAGCTGAAACTCCAATACTTTGGCCACCTGATGAGAAGAACTGACTCATTGGAGAAGACCCTGATGCTGAGAAAGATTGAAAGTGGGAGAAGGGGACAACAGAGGATGAGATGGTTGGATGGCATCATTGACTTGATGGACATTAATTTGAGTAACTCTGGGAGTTGGTGATGGACAGGAAGGTCTGGCATGCTGCAGTCCATGGAGTCACAAAGAGTCAGACACAACTGAGCGACTGAACTGGTGTTGTCAGAATAATATCTGTTCACCAAAAGATGTGCTGGAAAATTATATCTTGCTTGGTATAGTGTGTTCATTTGATTGGCAGACACTGAGTCTGCCTTTTGTTTCGGGTTCCTTCCTTTTAAATATTCAACAGAAAGCAAATGTGATATGTGGGAATTGGTCTGTTTACAGACTGACTTACCTATTTTGTTTACTCACCTTTAAGGCATCAACATTAAAATATATTTTCTTTACCAGTGATGATTTTGAGACACAATTAGATACATATGAATCATTTATTTTAATGAAAATTTTGCATTTGTGATTTAATCAACCTATTCAGTAATCTTAATACTCATGTGTTTAACTTTTCACAAATATTTTAGATTATGGATTATAATTAGATTGAGTACATTTCAAAAAAATTTAAAATTTACTCTGAAATTGAAAAACTTCCAAGACAGACTGTTCTTGTTAAAAAAAAAAAAAAAAAAGTTTTTCATTCTATCTTGCTATGCTTAGAATAATTAAATAGCAATGGAATAATGTTTAAGTTGGTACACACATTTACTTGTTAATGGCATCTTGTGTAGTCTGTCTTCAGAGAGTTTGAAAAGCTGCGGTTAACCTGGCAGCTGCTATCAGTTGCTCTGCTGCTGTATATCCCTGTGTGCTCAGTTTGTCCTTTCCTGGTTCATAACAAACTCAAGTTTTAGTTCACATTGAGAGTCAAATAAAATGACCCAAGGAAGATTAGAGCGTGTGAAAGAAGAACCAAGAATAGTTGAGGTTTAAGAATTGATCGTTGTATGTTTGTGTGAATGTCTAAAAAGAACCCCATCTTGTTTCATCTCTGGTTTCCTCAGTGTTTCTTTCCGTAGTATAAAGTCTAGAAGGTAGACACTATTTACTGCCTAAGATAATTTCTTCTATAAAACAAGTACAGGTAAGAACTTCAGCATCTGAACCTTATACATACATTACAGATTGGTCATTTGTATTCTTTCTTGCCCCATCAGCATTGTCTCCTACAACTTATTTTGCTTGGTCCATCGTGGTCTGCAGTGCAGAAGAAAATGTAACTCAGACATCTGGGAGAATTGCACCTGTGTAGACACTGGGGGCATGCTACATGTTGAACTCTGAATTAAAATGCATGCTTTTTTATTTTAGGTGCTGCCATTTCCTTATGTACTTTCTCATAATTATTATTCCTGGCTTTTAATGTTAAGATTTGATGGCTAGGAAATGTTTTAAAGATGGACTGTGAGAGCTTTGAGTCCACTAAAGCTTGGATTATATGCCTGTGAACTTTCAAGTATGGACTCAATTAGGGAGAACTAGTCATCTTTAAGAGCCATCTTGAAACAAATTTCAGACCCGAATGGTGTTCATGAGCTATAATTTTGAAGAGTGACTGAGGGATGTGAGTACTAGATTTAGATACTTATTTTAAAAAACAATTTCCTGTGGATTAAGGTGGATGTTTTATTCATAAGTGCTAGTTTGATCTTTATATGCCTTGATATTTTACAGTCTTACAGTTCCTGTTTTGAAGTCATTTCTATATAAAGTCTTCATTTTCAAAAGTTAAATTGTACAAGGAACTATTAGTATTGTCTTGGGTTATAAGAACTTTAATACACTCCCATTTGAGGAAAAACTCATGCACAGTGACAGGTTTTTCTCTTTTTAATCCACAGCTTTATCAAGTGCGAGCTTAGGTAATGGGACCTGTGTTTCTCTCCCCCAAACCTTCCCACTATGTGAACGTGTGGAATCTGTCTTCCTATAGCATCCTACCTTCAGGTGTAGTTTATTTTTGTAGGAAAATGGGGAAGCGCCATTTCCGTCTCCTTCTCTGTGAACTGATTGTTTCTTGTTAAAGATCCTGCTTCACCCGCTGGCACTGCAGATACTTCACTGTACATGTTTGCCTTTCTACATGGTGTTTTTACTTTTTGTCCTCACACATTTTTAAAGTTTTATCTAGTCGAATTATCCGTGTTTTCCTTTTGGCCTCTAAGTTTCATATGCAAATAACCTTTGAAGGCGTTTGTTGAATGTACACATTTATCTTTAGATATCTTTAGCTGTAAGTTAACTTCTTAGAGCATACAGCTAAGACTGTTTGGTTGCCGGGGGAGGGGGATGGGTTAGTATTGATGTCCTCTGGGCAGGAAGACTAGAGACATTTTGAGGTTAGGATGTCATACTTCTACTAAGTGGTTGGACTTTTTTGAATTCCTTAGCAGTTATCCCCTGCAAGACCTTTTTCCTCTTGAGTGTTTTCCAAAGTCAAGATAAAGTGGTTGAGACAATTAAATAGGAGCTCTCACTTCTAATTACTGGGCCTTTGGAGTCAACGAACCAATTAGAGGCTAAACCTTCCCTGAAATGTTCGGGCCTTGGGGAAGTTGGGTAGTAGAGCAGTACACCTTCCTTTCTGACAGATGAGAAAGAGGTTATAAAGACACTTAAGCCCTGAATATTCTCTGGCTGCTGTCTTTGGCATTCCTTCCAGTATGAATGATACCCTAATAGTGAAATCTACTCCTACTTCACGTCCTTACCGTCCTTCCTCACATGTTAACCAGTGCAGCCAAGCCAAGGTCCAAGAGAGCCATTATTATTGCCTCTGCCATCTGAGACTTTCCCTCTCTGAGAACTCATGGATGCTGAGCTGCTGGGACCAAGAGTTGGAGAGGAAACGTATTGTTGAACCCTTCATGGTAGATGTCCGATAGGAGCTAAGGTGTTCTGAGTTTTGGAAACAGTAAGGGTTAGTAAAAGGGAAGTAATGAACTGCTTCTACTGCTGGAGCAGGCATTTGCAGTGACTAGTTGAGGACTTAGGTCCTCTGGGAAGGACAAGTCCACTTAAGCCTGACTGAACACAGGTGACATCTCAGTAAACTAGTTTCATTGCACAAGGGTTTGCTTGAGTCGAAAGTCACCTTGAATCATGGAAAGGGTGGTTACCACAAGACTTCATAAAAATCGTGCCTTAGCCCTCTTAGCCTAAGATCATCTGGGACATAGCTATAGTCCAACGAGATCACTGACTCACTGCAGTGAGGGTGACCACACACCAGAGGAACCATTCATGGACTTCCTCCCAATGAAAAGAAAACAGAGTTGTTACAGAATTTTGGAGGAGGAGGGAATTCAGGTGAAATTTAAATAAAGCAACATTTTGATAGGTTCAAAGCAGAACAGGACTGTGTCTGAAATGGGTCAATATCCCTGCAAAGTGGACCACGGTCCTGTTTCCTAGGAAACTACAAAGTTGAGAGCAGTGTGCAATGTTGTATCCAGAAACCTCTTTCAGAAGCTCTGCACCAGGGCTGTAAATCAAGGTGACTTCTGTTTGAAAAACAACTTACATCTTCCAGGCAAGAAGGAAAGGCTTCATTATAACTAGAATTTCAAGCAGCAAAGTTTCTGACAGTTTTTAGAGAATGAGGTTTCTCCATGAGGAAGAAAACAGTAGGCATTCTGAGAGAGGAGTTATTACGGCACCTCAGACTAGCAAAATGTCCTTGACAAAAATACAGCCCCCTGTCTGTTACTCCAGCCTGATGAGTGACTGGGCAGGTTTCTCCTTCCTTTGGATGAATGTTTGCTTCTCAGTCTCCTGTAGCTTGCTGTGCCATGTGCAGAGCATCTATGCCATCCAGTCTTTGAGTGTGTATTTCAGCAAATTCAATCACTAAGTCATATCCAGCACTTTGTGACCCCATGGACTGAAGCACATCAGGATTTCCTGTCCTCCAGTATCTCCCAGAGTTTGCTCAAATTCATGTCCGTTGAGTTGGTGCTGCTCTCTAACCATCTCATCGTCTGCCACCCTTTCCTTCCTTTGCCTTTTATCTTTCCCAGCATCAGGGTCTTTTCCAGTGAGTTGGCTCTTCGCATCAGGTGGCCATAGCATTGGAACTTCAGCATCAGTCCTTCCAATGGGTATTCAGGGTTGATTTCCTTTAGGATTGATTGGTTTGATCTTGAGTCAAGGAACTCTCAAGAGTCTTCTCCAGCCCTACAATTCAAAAGCTTCAGTTCTTCGGCCCTCAGCCTTCTCTATGGTCCAGCTCTCACATCTGCACATGACTACTGGAAAAAACATAGCTTGGACTAGATGGACCTTTGTTGGCAAGCGATGTTTCTGCTCTTTAATATGCTGTCTAGGTTTGCCATAGCTTTCCTTCCAAGGAGCGAATGTCCTTTAACTTCATGGCTGCAGTCACCATCTGCAGTGATTTTGGAGCCCAGGAAAATAAAATCAGCCAAATGACTTAAGATATTCCAGAAAGTTGTCCTACCTGCTGGGGCCAGAAGATTTCCTGGAATGCAGTTACTTCTCTTGGCTTGTATTTCCTCCCTTTTCCCTGTCTCAGACAAGAAAGTGGAAGCCTGTAATGAGCTGTGCAATGTACTAGGTGCTTCAATTAATTACTAATATGAACACAACATTATTTTCTTTGCAGAGCCAGTCTCTACTGGGGGAGATGGATGTGGAAGCAAATTGTTATAGTGTGCTATAGTTAGCATTGAAGAACTGAACCACCTGTCTTGGGGACACACAGCAGGTGATGATTAATTGCCTGTTTCCAAATGTCTGTTCGAACTGTAATAAATCTTCAGTCATCTGGAATTTGGGCTTCACATTGGGCTCAAAGATGAGAGTTCAACTGTCAGTTTTCAGAGTGTGTACATAATTCAGAAAGTTTTGCAATAAGGAGTAAATAGCTGATAGGCCTGTGGTTTTTATAGTCCTTTCTGCAAGGCCCCAAGGAAGTGTGGCTTCCCTGGTGTCACTAGTGGTAAAGAACCTGCTTACCAGTGCAGGAGACTTAAGAGACATGAGTTCTATCCCTGGATCAGGAAAATCCCTTGGAGGAGGACATAGCAACCCACTCCAGCATTCTTGCCTGGAGAATTCCGTGGACAGAGGAGCCTGGTGCTATAAGTCCATGGGTTTGCAAAGAAGTCAGACACGACTGAAGTGACATGGTATGCAAGGAAGTGTATGCACAAGTTCCCAATACTTTACTTTTAAATGGACTGAAACACAGGTGACCAGACTTTCAGATTTTTTTATTTTTTTTTGGAGGGGAGGCACATTATAAAACCCTCATGAAGTGCAGGAAGGTGAGATATTTTGTCTCAAATCACTCAACTGGTAGAGCATGGCCTATTCTTGTGCTTCAAGTTTTATTCTTTCTGGAATGAGTTACCCAGAGACCATTTACGCAAAAGGTGGTTTCTAAACAGTCCTTCATATTCTTAGGGGGTTTAATTCTTAAATATTAAACTAGACCTGCTTTCTCTAGCAATGGTGATATAGCTTTGAGAAAAATAAAGGTTTCATTCCCAAGGAACTCAGTTTCAGTTGGGGAGAATGGTTGGGGCTGGGAGCACTGGGTCATAAACAGGCTTCTGATTTCCAGTGTGAACTTTTATTTAAACCGTTTTGGGGAAGAAAAATGGCCAAAACATGTTGGAAAATCACTATTATTTTATAGAAGGGAAAAAAAATTGAGTTTGGCTTAAAGCTCAACATTCAGAAAACGAAGATCATGGCATCCAGTCCCATCACTTCATGGGAAATAGATGGGGAAACAGTGGAAACAGTGTCAGACTTTATTGTTTTGGGCTCCAAAATCACTGCAGATGGTGACTGCAGCCATGAAATTAAAAGACGCTTACTCCTTGGAAGAAAAGTTATGACCAATACAGACAGCATATTCAAAAGCAGAGACATCACTTTGCCGACTAAGGTCCTCCTCGTCAAGGCTATGGTTTTACCTGTGGTCATGTATGGATGTGAGAGTTGGACTGTGAAGAAGGCTGAGCGCTAAAGAATTGATGCTTTTGAACTGTGGTGTTGGAGAAGACTCTTGAGAGTCCCTTGGACTGCAAGGAGATCCAACCAGTCCATTCTGGAGATGAGCCCTGGGATTTCTTTGGAAGGAATGATGCTAAAGCTGAAACTCCAGTATTTTGGCCACTTTATGCGAAGAGTTGACTCATTGGAAAAGACTCTGATGCTGGGAAGGATTGGGGCAGGAGGAGAAGGGGACGACAGAGGATGAGATGGCTGGATGGCATCACGGACTCGATGAATGTGAGTCTGAGTGAGCTCCGGGAGATGGTGATGGACAGGGAGGCCTGGCGTGCTGCTATTCATGGGGTCGCAAAGAGTCGGACACGACTGAGCAACTGAACTGAACTGAACTGAAGGCTAAAAAGGATAAAGCTAACCCGTTCAAGAAGAAGGAAATGGCAATCCACTCCAGTATTCTTACCTGGAGAATCCCATGGACAGAGGAGCCTGGCGTGGGATGGCGAGTCGGACACAACTTAGCGACTAACCCACCAACCTGTTCAAAGTCAATCAACCAGTAAGTGGCATAGACAAAACCCAAATGTAGGTCTAGTTTGATGCCAAAGCTGTTATTTTAGCCACTTTTCCGTAACGCGTTCCTAATAAGAGGAATGTTGCTTGAATCACTGGTTACGGCCATCTTCCAGAGAGATACTGAAACTGGAGTTTTCTTAACACATTCTTAAGCCTGTAAAAACATTTAAACTTCATTTCAGTGGAGAAATATTTATTTGAGAAATAATCTGATTAAATTAATCAGATAATTAAACCAAGAGAGACTATAATCTTAATATTTTTGTAAAGAACAAACCCATTTTTCAGTTAACTTGATATGAAGAGGAAATGAGCGGAAATAAAGCGTATTTGGAATGGAGCTGCTTAAAACGCAGCATAGCTGCCTTCCAATTTTTCTGGGAACCAGCGATTCTGCAGTCAACACAAGTTTGCTTTTTTTTAACAGCTGGGAACACCAGGAATTGTCACACAGCCTCAAGAACTGAGGCTGCCTTGTTCAAACTTTCACACGGGGCCCTCTGTTCCTTTCACAGAGCCCTCTTTTTCTAAACATCCACAAATGCCGCTGGGAGACAGCCTCTGGGCCGGCACCAAGCCTTCAGGGCAGGAGGCACTTGTTTGGGATTCCCGTCTTTCAGTGGTCTTTCTGGTCTCGGCCAGACTCATCTGAAGGACGCTTTGTGGACGATATTTTTCGCCCACTCGCCAGTGCCTGAAGAAGAAACGGGAGGGCAGGAAAGTATTAATAACTTCGGTCTGGTGGTTGAGGACAGACCCTTGAGCAGCGGAGGGACTAAGAGCCCACAGGCCCTCCCTCACCCTGACACGCAGAGCCCAGCCCAGCCCGGGGGGCGGAGGCAGCGCGCCGATCGCCCCGCCTCCCGCCGGCCATTGGCGGGTCCGAAAGACGCGGGGCGTTGTCGGTTTGAATGGGAGCGCCTGGAGCTGGGCGCAGGCGCAGACGAGGGGCGCGGTAGCGGGCGGGCGGCGCTGCGGGACCCTTGCGTGGCGGCCGACGCTGGGGGCGGTGAGGAGGGATCGGGACTTCTGGCCCACGTGACCTGGGGGCGGGGGGCGCGCGCCGGCCTCCCGCGGTGCCTCTGCTTGGGGACCTGCCGCGGGAGCGGCTGCTGCCACCCGCCTGTTGCGCAGGTGGCCGCTGCTGCTACAGCTTCGCCGTCTCCGCCGCGCTCCCTACACTCGCCGGCCCCCAGGAGGTGAGTTCGGAGGGGCGTTTGTGGACGCCAGACGGAGGGAGGTGACAGGGAGCGGGGCGTGTGAGTGAGTGGGGGGCGGGCTCCTTTGTTCGCGTCAGGAGGGGGCCGGAGTGGTCGCGGGGACGCAAGTCGAGAAATCAGAAATTCGGGGTGAGGAGTAGCCCGCTCCGGGTCCAGCACTCGTTTCTTTCAGGTTGGACATTTAAAAATTAGAGTACATCCTAAGGGCTTTCTTCTCTAGTTTGTTCGTTTAATAAAAAGGACAGTACGATACGAGAACAACTTACGTATTCTGAGTGTGAGTAACAAAAACGCGAAACCCCGTGGAATTAAATCCGAGAAGGATGGCTTTTCTTGTAGTGGTGAGTTTGCTGTCTAGAGCAGGCAGCCTTTACCAGACACCTGCGTTTACTATATTGAAGTTGATGGAGTCTGGGGAAATCAACCCGTCGCTTTACCATAGAAATTGATAGTTGCTGCAAAAAGTTGTAAGCATTGAATGTAAAGAAAGCCCTTTCCTGAAAATCTATAGAGTGTCTTGGAATAAGAAGAAACCTATAGTCTCCTTGTTTAATGGTAACCAGTTAACTCGTTTTTAAACTGGTATGATTTGAACTCTTAAAACGACTAAGGGTGGAAATTTTATTTGCTTTAATGTATCATATAACCCTCCCGTGGAAGTAAATGAAGTAGATTCTTGGCTTTCCTTTCACTCGGCTTGTATTGGAGTTTCTGGTGGCCTGTGTGGGAAGCTGAATTTTGAAGCTGCCACTTTAGAAGGGTGCATGGAAGATTTCCGGCTTGATAATCACCTGTGCGATTACCTGATAAATACCACTTTTGCTTGGCTTGTCATTATTCAAGAAGCGGCTCTGCTTGACCGTTTAAAGGGGGCAGATCGCTTTTGGTTGACGTGTGAGTGTGTGTGTAGTGTGGAGGCTCAGGGGAGGAGGGACAGCTTACCTTGAAGTTGATACAGAGTAAAAAGTTATGTGTTCCTGTTTTAGAAGGCATTCCCTCCAAATCCTCTTTGGCTGGATAAGCTGTTTAGTTGTATTAACTTCTGTTATTAAATCAGACATGCAGTGTTGCAGTGTTTTAATATAAATCTCAGACTTGGTACTAGGCTAATTAAAGATAGGCTATTGGAGAAGGAAATGTCAACCCACTCCAGTATTCTTGCCTGGAGAATCCCAGGGATGGGGGAGCCTGGTGGGCTGCCGTCTATGGGGTCACTCAGAGTCGGACACGACTGAAGTGACTTAGCAGCAGCAGCAGCATAGTAGTTTTTAAAATGGCCTTGTTCTTAAGCATAAAATGTTTCTAATTTACCTAAAAGATAAAAACTTTGTAATTAGATTTCTGGAATTTTAAAGTTGAAAACATGACATAGATTTAGATTAGCATTCTAAATCTAATAGACATGTGATTTTTAAAAATAACAATGGCAATTATGATTATTTCTACTATATTGAGTACTTTTGTTAAGTACCAGAGCCAGGCATTGAGGTGCTTTTTGTAAATCATATCTCTAATCACCAAGACACATGTTGGATAAGTTTCACTATGCCAAACCAACCCTGAGAGTTTAACTAGATCATTTAAATAGTAACTAGTTACTATGCAGAGATTCAAACCATGGACACGTCCCAGTTGCTTCTGTGTGTTTCTTTAAATCTCCGGGTCTCTGGATTCCATTTGTAGAGACATAATCCCACTTTTAAGATACCTGTATATGATGTGTTTTGCAGAAATATTTCAGCCCTTCTTTTTGGACAGCTATTCTCCTTTCAATACTTTGTAAATCACATAACACTTTCAATATCCTTCTAATTGTCCTTATAAAAACAGTAAAAACATGAGTAAGATTCTTCCTGAGTTATTTACATAAATATAAATATCCTTTTTACTGTGGAGCAGAAATGTACTCAAATCTGGTTTTCTCACTACCGTATGATTCTTTGCCTCTTTACAGTTCTTACCTTCTTCAGGCAAGAAATCAAAAAAGTTTGTTGGACATCGATTCTGTGCAAAGCAATTTGCTTGGTGTTGTGAGATGAGGAGAGAAGGCTTTATTTTCAATAATGGTTTCTGGAGTTTTTGAACTAACTTTCTTCTGTCATTTTATCTTCCTAACACAGATCCAACTTTTCAATTCCTTCATTGAAAAAATCACAAGATTTCTCATCATACAAATACAAGGCCAAATACTCCTTCAGCCACATGTATATTCAGAGTCCCTCACAATTTAGTACCTTCTTAGACTTCTCTTTTCTGACTCCTAACCCCAGAAAGTGGCATACTTTCTCTACAGTCCCACCCTCTTTACTTTTGTGTGAGCATTTCCCCATGACTAAAATGCCTTTTCTCAGTTTACCTAGTAGTAAGGTTTACCCATCCTTCAAGTTGCAGAACAGATTTCCTTGCTTCAAGAAAACTTTTCTTAGTCCTTTTAACTTAGAATTATTCTTCCAATATCATCTCAAAACATTACTGAATTGAATAGAAACATTTTCACACAGAGTGGTGATAACTTTTGGAATGAGAAAGCAGTTATATTTTCCTGTGAAGAATTCTGAATTCAAACTCTCTAGGGATTCTTTTAAGGCATATATAATCATTTTATATTTGGGATTTATTTCTCCTTAAAAATGTATTTGAAACCAGTTTTGTCATTTCGGAATTTATCTGTTAAGGGCACTGATTCATTGTCATTTACTAATTCAAGAATAAGGCTCAGGAGAAGGAACCACTTCTCTTTCACTATTTAGTTCTTCATACATGTATTAATTGGTTTAAGCTAACGGCTGACCAGCATTGGTAGTAGTAAAAGGCTGTGAGTCATTTTTCTGGTGACTTGGTGACCAGTTTTTCTCCATGTTCTCCCCATTGTTTACAAATAAGTATTTCTTTTTTTTCTGTCATAGTAATGTGTTTATAAGATGATGTTTATTTTGTATTCTTTGAGCTCCTATTAATTGCATTGTTTATCTAATAACTTATTTATTAGCAAAAGGTACAGATTGGAAAGGGCAAGGATTAATGTATATATTTAGGGTGTTGTTTTTTTTTTTAAGGAAATTGGGCTTAGTGTGAATCATAGGGTTTTTGGATTGCAGACATTTTTCTTGTGATTACCTGGCCTTATAACCTGAGTAGTCATTTGTAATGTACTGAAAATATAATTGGAGTTGATTGAATTTAGAATTAAAAAAAATTATCATTGTGTCTTCTATAACCTTGATATTAAAATACTGCTTTGTATCCAATTTTACATGTTTACAGTAATTAACTAAAGGTCACTTATATGTTTAATTGAAACTCCTCCAAAAGGTTATTGATTTTACTAATGATTAAAAGTATAGTATATTCAAAAATTTTTATAGGAGGGAAAATTAACATTATTTCTAAACTCTGGACTTCACTTTGAGGAGAAATAAGACCAAGTAATAGGGAGAAAACTACTAATTTTATTCTAATGAACACAGATGAGACTTTTCTCCTTTAGTTGGACATATTTATATTTTTAAATAAAAGTAAGTAGTCTTGTTGAAATAGGATTTTTGATTCATTAACTGCTTTGCAGGGGGAAAAGTTAACCAAGGTTAGAGCTGTTGCATAAAAGAAACTTCCTTTGGTTCTTGAAATTTTTAGGCAACTACCTCATCATATCCCATTCAGCAATTTCAGTGATTAGCGTGGTCACTGGCATGATTCATATTGGCTCCATATATAATCTAAAAATAGAGCCCCTTTCTAGTCTATCACCTTCCCCTCAGGAAAATATTCAATATTCAACTTCTTTTTGTTTTATCATGGGCTGCCGAACCCTAAGACACTTAGGAGGCTGCCTGTGTAGTAATGATTATAACTGCAGTGCTTCATGTAGAGACTGTTGGAAACTACTGTTGAACTACAAACGTTCAGCATGTATCTTGTAAGTAGCCTCATACACTTGGTCCTTTCTCACTGTTAAACAGCAGTGCTGAGATGAAGGCTTGAACTAGTCAAATCTTTCTTCTAGATTCCATTTTGTTTTAGTATGTATCTAATTTGAAATTTCATGTATGACTTTTTTTTTAGTATTTTGATTATCCAGGGAGCATATTCTTTGAAGCCCTCTTAGCTTTATGTGATGGATAGAAATATTCTTCACCAAAATGGAAGATATATATAGTTTAGTTGTTTAGAATGGTGACCTTTTAGGTGTAAGTCTTTGAAAACATGATGGGGAATCCTTATATTACTAAAATTGTTTTTGGATTATACCACTTTATGATGGGGAATCCTTATATTACTGAAATTGTTTTTGGATTATACCACTTTATGATGGGAAATCCTTATATTACTGAAATTGTTTTTGGATTATACCACTTTGAAGTCGTTGCATTCATTGTTTTGCCTTTTAATGTCCACAGCTCTGAACCTAAATTTCTTTTGTTCTGATCTGCCAAGAATAAATGCGAGAGTTTAAAATCAATAGTGCTTTGACTTTGCATGTATATGTTGTTTTCCAAAATGATTCATGAGGATTAATTTCAAAATAAATAAGAACTCTTTTGACTGATGGTGTGCCTTTAAGATACAGATTTACTTGGAATCTAGAACTATTAATTCTAATCTATTCTTTGAATTTATTCTTTTTATTTTGCTGATCAGTGGTCATAAGCAGCTTATTAGAAAGGCTTTATAATAAAATATATATTTAGTAAGCAGTTACACTATTAGTTATTGTTTTTTAACCTAACTTGGCCTAACATCTTTTAGACTTACATTGATTGTTGCAAACTTAAAGGTTAGCAATAAGTTAAGATGGAAACTTAGTTGATGTACGTACTTTAGGATTATATATTTGCTAAAAGAAAACTGTATTGATACAGTTTTTACAGCATACTCTGACAAATTCTCCTTTCTCCAGAATGATAGAGAAAGAAATGATCTGCTTTACTATGCACTATTTTTTTTATTAATTTGGAATTATGTAATTTACAGTTGATATCTATGACAGTTATCAGTTAACACTAAAACTATATGTAACAGTATAGATAGATATAGATACACAGATGCATATAATCTGAAATTATGTTTGATTCACAGTATTACACAACAGTTATATTATCGGTAGAAAATATGTTGAACAAAGAATCAGACATTTTTTGCATTGCCTTATTTTTTTATCCCTTAGCAATTTCTCCTTAATTTTGCCACTGAATCTTCACAGTTTTTAACATTTGAATCTCATTGGTACTTTACAAACTTTAAGAAATATTCATCTCTCATTCTACTTCCCCCACCCCCATCCTTCCTCATTTATCAAGTTTTATCTGATTTAAAATTATCTTGTTTGTTATCTTTTTGTTTCTTGTGAACATAGCACTTACCAAGCAGAAGTTTAATATAAATATTCCACTTATTTCATCTCTGAAGTATGACTCTTACAATCCAGTTCATCAGTTACTGTGCGTATTGCTACTGATCCACCTATCCTCATAACTGGAAGTCTTGTAAGCTGCTGTCATTGTTTGACCTTTGCCCCTCTTCAAGCCATAGAGCGTTATTTTCATTTTTCTGTAGTTACTCTTAGCTAGGTTACTTAATCAAGTACCTAGTCATTCTTGATCCTGACTGCACTTTCTTTAGGCACTAATTTCTCACATCAGTCTTATATTCTGATGGCAGAGTAATTTTTCTTTGATTGGCTCAACACTGCCACACGGAAATCAAGCTCTGAACTCTTGTTGGACTTTGCTTACTATAGCTTTTGCTTTTTCTTACACTCTGCATACTCTAAGTAAACTTCCTGCTTTTACCTTCCTACTCTTGAATTTTACATGCATTGTTCCTTATACTTGCCATCCTGTTGCCTCTATATCCTTCAGATAAAATGTAACTAGAAGTAGATGCTTGGATGAGATGACAAGCCACATTTAGACCATCTACAAATAAATCAGTGTATGCTTACAGATACCTGATTTGACAGAAAATAGTCTACCTAAGGTAGTTACTTGAGTTTAGTTTATAAGAGGATGTTTCGGCACCCTACTTTGCTGCCCCATTAGCACTGTGATGCATACTGTTGCTCTAGCCTGTACCCTGAATTCTAAAGTGAAAGAATTTTATTTAAGTGTGTCCTTCATTCTTCCTCAATATTTATTCCAGTTCCAATTTATAAACAGCTACTATGTCTGATTTGAAACATCACAACTGAAAGGGATTTGGGGAATTTGAGTATTGTACTTTAGAGGGAATTATTAAAAGAAGATTAAAGAATTTAAATTATCAAACCTGGAGGCAAGAAAAGTAAGTTATATTCATTATCAAATGGGTTTTACCTAGTATATAGAGATGCATGAATGAAAGAATCAGACCAAAGTTATTGGCATTTAGGTTATAGTCAGGAAATCGAAATCTTTGCGACCCCATGGACTGTAGCCCACCAGGCTCTTCTGGCTGTGGGATTCTCCAGGTAAGAATACTGGAGTGGGTTGCCATTGCCTTCTCCAGTAAATCGAAATAAGGACAAGAAATACACAGTTAACTCTTGAAAACTGTGAAGGTGTGGGGTGCTGACTCCTTGTGCAGTGGAAAATCCATTAATAATTTTACATTTGGCCCCTCTGTATCCATGGTTCTACAGCTGTGAAGTGAAGTGAAGGGAAAGTTGCTCAGTCGTTTCCGATTCTTTGTGACCCCACGGACTATACAGTCCATGGAATTCTCCAGGCCAGAATACTGGAGTGGGTAGCCTTTCCCTTCTCCAGGGGATCTTCCCAAGTCAGGGATCGAACCCAGGTCTCCCACATTGCAGGCGGATTCTTTACCAGCTGAGCCACAGGGGAAGCCCAAGAATACTGGAGTGGGTATCTTATCCCTTCTCCAGCAGTGTGGATTGTGTATTACTATAGCATCTATTTATTGAAAAAAGTTCTCCTATAAGTGGACCTGTGGAGTTCAGACCCATTCAAAGATCAGCTGTAATTGTAACTGTCTATCCCCTGTTTTTCCTAGTCACCTAGTTTGAAGATACTTTGTTGCCAGTGGAGTATATCAAGTCTGGGGTTTATTGTTTACTCTGATTGCATACCTTGGACAGTGTCTAGAAGTCTGACTGGGTATGTAACTGGGGAGTCTGCCTGTTTTGACTTCCTAACCAGGTAATTAGACATGAGGCAGTCTACATGCTTCTGTCAGTTTCTAGGATATGGAAAATACTTATTGCTTTCTCTTTATTTATAGTTAGACCAAAAAATGCTGGAAGTTAACAATTTTGTTAGCAGTGTGGTTTTTGGAGCATTGCTGTTAAACCTGGGAGGTGCTTTTAAGGGCATATGTGTTCTTTGTAAATTATTAGTTGTAAGTCTTAATGAAGGTGGAAGTTAAACTTGATGACTTCTTAATATTCTTTAAAACCTGTAATTTCCATTCCATTTCCTGGTCCTGTCATTAAATTTTCTTATCTTAATGAAAAATTTATTATTTAATATTATTGTAAATTTTATTAGTGTTGTACTAGTAATATATAAAAATATGCAGTGAGTTTGTTAACTCCATATGGAGCATGAATGAACATATTGTTAATAAACTGGTTAGAGATTTTTGCAACATGAATCATTGAATAAAGAATTACTTGTTTGTTCAAGAATGTACAGTGGGGCAAAGATAGCTTCTTCAATAAGTGGCGCAGGGAAAACTGGACAGCTACATGCAAAAGAATGAAATTAGAACACTTCCTAACACCGTACACACAGATAAACTCAAAATGAATTAAAGACCTAAATGTAAGACCAGAAACTATAAAACTCTTAGAGAAAAACATAAGCAGAACACTCAATGACATAAATCAAAGCAAGACCTTCTATGACCTACCTCCTAGAGTAATGGAAATAAAAACAAAAATAAACAAGTTGTGCCTGATTAAAGTTAAAAAAAAGCATTTGCACAGCAAAGGAAACTACAAACATGATGAGAAAACAGCCCTCAGAATGGGAGAAAATAATAGCAAAGGAAACAACTGACAAAGAATTAATTTCCAAAATATACAAGCAGTTCATACAATTCAATATCAGAAAAAGAACCCAATCAAAAAGTGGGGAAAAGACCTAAACAGACATTTCTCCAAAGAAGAAATACAGATGTCTAACAAACAAATGAAAAGATGCTCAACATGGCTTATTATTAGAGAAATGCAAATCAAAACTACAATGAGATACCACCTCACACCAGTCAGAATAGCCATCATCAAAAAGTCTACAAACAGTAAATGCTGGAGAGAGTGTGGGGAAAAGGGAACCCGCTTGCATTGCTGGTAGGAATATAAACTGATGCAGCCACTACGGAAGACAGTATGGAGAGTCCTTAAAAAGCTAGGAATAAAACCACCATAGTACCTAGCAATCTCATTTCTAAGCATACACCCTGAGGAAACCCAAACTGAGAAGTACAAACAGTAAATGCTGGAGAGAGTGTGGGGAAAAGGGAACCCGCTTGCATTGCTGGTAGGAATATAAACTGATGCAGCCACTACGGAAGACAGTATGGAGAGTCCTTAAAAAGCTAGGAATAAAACCACCATAGTACCTAGCAATCTCATTTCTAAGCATACACCCTGAGGAAACCAAAACTGAGAAGGACACATGTACCCCAGTGTTCATTGCAGCACTATTTACAATAGCTAGAACATGGAAGCAACCTAGATGTCCAATGACAGAGGAACGGATAAAGAAGCTGTGGTACATATACACAATGGAGTACTGCTCAGCCATAAAAAGGAACACATTTGAGTTGTTTCTAATGAGGTAGACAAATCTAGCACCTATTATATAGAGTGAACTCAGAGAAGTATAAATATCGTACACTGACACACATATATGGAATCTATATATGGGTACTCAAGCAGGGCTCTGTGACAGTCTGGAAGGGTGGGGTGGGGAGGGAGATGGGAGGGAGATTCAGGAGGCAGGTGTACCTATGGCTGATTCTGGTTGATGTGTGACAGAAAACCACAAAATTCTGTAAAGCAAATATCCTTCAATTAACAAGTGCCTGACTCTTCGCAACCCCATAGACACCGGCCTGCACCATCCATGGGATTTTCCAGGCAAGAGTACTGGAGAGGGTTGCCATTTCCTTCTCCAGGGAATCTTCCCGACCCAGGGATCGAACCCAGGTCTCCCACATTGTAGACAGACGCTATATCGTCCGAGCCACCAGGAAAGTACTATATAGGGTGAACTCAGAGAAGAATAAATATCATATACTGACACATATATATGGAATCTGGAAAGATGGTACTGATGAATTAATTTTCAGGGCAGCAGTGGAGAAACAGACATAGAAAACAGAGCTAAGGACATGGGGTGAGGAGCGGGGGGAAGAGGAGGGGCGAGATATATGGAGAGAGTAACATGGAAATTTATAATACTGTAAGTGAAATAGACAGCCAGTAGGAACTTGCTGTATAACTCAGGGAACTCAAGCAGGGCTCTGTGACAGTCTGGAAGGTGGGGTGGGGAGGGAGATGGGAGGGAGATTCAGGAGGGAGGTGTACCTATGGCTGATTCTGGTTGTGTGACAGAACACCACAACATTCTGTAAAGCAAATATCCTTCAATTAAAAAAATAAAATGGCAAAAAAAAAGTTACTTGTTTGTTCAGTGACTAAATGCAAGATAAATACTACTTAATTGTTACAGAGATTGAATTTAAGAGTAGCTTTTGGGGGATACTCTCCCATTGAAAATAGTAAAACCATTTATGAATTGTCTTGGTAAAATAGTGAATTACATTCTTTTACAGTTCTGTATGCAGTCCTAATCAAGTAAGGTATTTTGCAGCACCATTTATATACATTTGTGAATTTAATTAAATACTTATATTTTAATAAGTATGAAGTTAACTTTTTTTAAAAATACTTGGTGAGCTTGGGGATTTCATTATGATACCATGGCTGGAAAAATATTTCAATTAAATTGTAATTTAACTTAATTCTAATACCTCACCTTCTGCCCCATACTATAAATAACCTAAACCTCAAAGTGTTAGTGAAAAACAGTTTAATTGACAGTTTAGCTGTTGTGTAATTTAAATGCACTTTGGAGCTGTTGCTCTGAATATACTAATTCCCTTAATGCGCCTGCGTGCCATGTCGCTTCAGTCATGTCTGACTCCTTGCAACCCTGTGGGCCATAGCCTGCTGGGCTCTTCTGTCCATGGGATTCTCCAGGCAAGAACACTGGAATGGGTTGCCGTGCCCTCCTCCAGGGGATCTTCCTGACCCAGGGACTGAGGGGATTGAACCTGCATTTCTTATGTCTCCTGCAGGGCAGGTGGGTTCTGTACCACAAGCACCACCTGGGAAGCCCGGTTCCCTTAATGTCTTTTATTAAAGAAAAAAAAGTACAATGGAATTCTAAACAAAAGGAAAAAGAGAAGATTTGTTGGTTTAATAACCGTGACCCATCTTTTCCTCCTTTCTTAAGATACTGCTTCATTTGTTGGCCAAGAGAGAGGATAAGAGGAATAATATTTTGTGTTTCTTATATGCCACATTGATTATTAATATGAAAACCTCACTTGCTCTAGGAAGTCCCTCTAGACTAATCCTTTCTGCCTTTCTCCTCCTGCTCTGTTCCCTACTATCCTCTCTAACTAGAGTTAATTAACAAAGCAGTGAGTGTGTATTAGAGTTTAGTTTATGTTATAGCTGAAATACTTAAAGGGATGTTATGTGGAAGAGGAGTTAGGTTTTAGTGGATGGCAGTAGAAGGGAGAAATAGGTAGAAATGGAAAGATTGCCCAAAATATGGAATGGCTTGCTAAAAGGACTATTCAAAATTAGGATTAGCTGCCTTGTAACCTTTCTGGGAATGTTGTAGTAATATGTTGGACTAACTGACCTATGGGGTTGTTTATAACGCTGGATTCCAGGAATACATACACACTCACACAGACACACATATGTATAATTTTATTTATGTAAGCACATATATCTTATTTTCACCTTGTTTCTCTTAACTATTACCTTAAAGGTTGTAGTTCAGTTTCCTCTTTGATTCCTTTGTTGATCCATTGGGGTTTTTTAGTAGCATGTTGTTTAAGCTCTGTGTAATTATTTTTTTCCTCATTTCTTCTTCTGTGGTTAATTTCTGATTTCATGCTGTTATGGTCAGGAAGGATACTTGAGTTAATTTCTATACTCTTAAATTTGTTGAGGCTTCTTTTCTGCCCTGGTATGTGATCAGTCCAGGAACATGTTCCATATGCACTTGAAAAGAATCTATCTTCTGGTTTTTTGGATATACTGTCCTGAAAACATCAATTAAGTCTAACTGTTCTGTTATATTATTGAGTATCTCTGTTGCCATGTTGATTCTCTGAATGAAGGATCTGTCCACTGAAGTGAGTAGACTGTTGAAAAGACTCCTACTATTATTGTATTATTATTGTATTATTCATTTTCCCCTTTATATCTATTAGTGTTTGTTTTACATATTGGGTGCTCCCTTATTAGATGCATATATGTTTAATTTTTTTAACACCAAAAACATTTTGTATTGGGATATAGCTGATTAACAATGTTGTGGTGGTTTCAGGTGAACAGCAAAGAGACTCAGACATACGTATACATGTATCTATTCCTCCTCAAACCCGCGACTCATCAAACTGGCGCAAAACATTGAGCAGAGTTCCATGTGCTATACAATAGGTCTTTGTTGGTTATCCATTTTAAATACAGCAGTGTGTACGTGACCTTCCCAAAGTCCCTAACTGTCCCGTCCCCCTGGCAACCATAAGTTCATTTTCTAAGTCTATGGGTCAGTCTCTTTCTGTTTTGTAAATAAGTTCATTTGCATGATTTCTTTTAGATTCCTTATATAAGGGATGTCATATGATACATCTCTTCGCTGACTTAGTTCACTCAGTATGCCATTCTCTAGGTCCATCCGTGTTGCTTCAAATGACCTTATTTCATTCTTTCTAATGGCTGAGTAGTACTCTATTGCATATGTATACCACATCTTTATCCATTCTTGTGTCAGCAGACATTTAGGTTGCTTCCATATCGTGGATGTTGTAAACAGAGCTGCAGTGACCACTGGGATGCATGTATCTTTTGGGGCCATGTTTTTCTCTGGATATATGCCCAGGAGTGGGATCGCAGAGTCATATGGTAGCTCTTTTTTTAAGAAAAATCCATACTGTTCTCCATAGTGGCTGTACCAATTTACATTCCTGCCAATAGTGCAGGAGGGTTTCTTTCTCTCCACACCCTCTCCAGCGTTTGGTGTTTGTGGATTTTTTGATTATAGCCATTCTAACTGGTGTGAGGTGATATCTCATGGTAGTTTTGATTTGCATTTCTTTGATAACTAGTGATGTTGAACATCTTTTCATGTACCTATTGGCTATCTGTATGTCCTTTTTGCAGAAATGTCTATTCAGATCTGCCCACTTTTTGAGTGGGTTGTTTGTATTGATGCTAGTATGCCTAATAAGCTGTTTGTAAATTTTGGAGACTTAATTCCTTATTGGTCGCATCATTTGCAAATGTTTTCTCCCAATCTCTTTTCATTTTGTCTATCATTTCCTTTATTGTGCAAAAGCTTTTGAGTTTAAGTAGGTCCCATTTGTCTATTTTTGCATTTATTTCCATTATTCTGGGACATGGATTAAAAAGATGTTGCTGTGATGTATGTCAGAGTGTTCTGCCTATATTTTCCCCTAGGAGTTTTATAGTGTCCAGTCTCACATTTAGGTCTTTAATCCATTTTGAGCTTTTTTGTGTGTATGGACTTAAGGAATGATGTAATTTCATTTTTTTTTTTTTTTAACATGTGGCTGTCCCGTTTTCCCAGCACCATTTGTTGAGAGACTCTTTCCAACATTGTGTAGTCTTGACTCCTTTGTCATTGATTAATTGACCATAGGTGCATGGGTTTGTTTCTGGGTTTTCTATCCTGTTCTATTTTTGTACTGGTAACATACTGTTTTGATGACTGTAGCTTTGTAGTATAGTTGGAGGTCATGGAGCCTGATTCTTCCAGCTCCATTTTTCTTTTAAAGATTGCTTTGGCTATTCAGGGTCTTTTGTGTCTCCATACAAATTCTGAGATTTTTTAATGTTAGTTCTGTGGGAAAATGCCATTGGTAATTTGATAGGGATTACATTGAGTCCGTAGATTGCCTGGGGTAGTATAATCATTTTGACAACATTGATTCTTCCAGTCCACGAACATGGTATATCTTTGCATCTGTTTATGTCATCTTCAGCTTCTTTCATCAGAATCTTGTAGTTTTCAGAGTACAGGTCTTTTGTCTCCTTCAGTTCAGTTCAGTCACTCAGGTGTGTGTGACTCCACGGACTGCAGCACGCCAGGCTTCCCTGTCTATCACCAACTCACAGAGCTGCTCAAACTCATATGTCCATCAAGTCAGTGATGCCATCTGATCATCTCATCTTCTGTCATCCCTTTCTCCTCCTGCCCTCGATCTTTCGCAGCATCAGGGTCTTTTCCAGTGAGTCAATTCTTCACATCAGATAGCCAAAGTTTGGGAGCTTCAGCTTCAGCATCAGTTCTTCCAGAGAATATTCAGGACTGATTTCCTTTATGATTGACTGGTTTGATCTCCTTGCAGTCCAAGGGACTCTCAAGAGTCTTCTCCAACACCACAGTTCAAAAACATCAATTCTTTGGTGCTTTTTAAATGGAAAACTCTCACATCCATACATGACTACTGGAAAAACCATAGCTTTGACTAGACAGACCTTTGTTGGCAAAGTAATGTCTCTCTTTTTAATATGCTGTCTAGGTTGGTCATAGCTTTTCTTCCAAGGAGCAAGCATCTTTTAATTTAATGGCTGCAATTACATTCTGCAGTGATTTTGGAGCCCAAGAAAATAAAGTCTGTCACTGTTTCCAGTGTCCAGTCCCATCACTTCATGGCAATTAGATGGGAAAACAATGGATACAGGTTTATCATATATGGCCTTTATTATGTTGAGTTATGTACCCTGTATGCCCACTTCCAGAGACGGCGATGGCACCCCACTCCAGTACTCTTGCCTGAAAAATCCCATGGATGGAGGAGCCTGTTAGGCTGCAGTCCATGGGGTCACTAGGAGTCAGACATGACTGAGCGACTTCACTTTTGCTCTTCACTTTCATGCATTGGAGGAGGAAATGGCAACCCACTCCAGTGTTTTTGCCTGGAGAATCCCAGGGACGGGGAGCCTGGTGGTCTGCCGACTATGGGGGTCGCACAGAGTCGGACACGACTGAAGCAACTTGGCAGCATGCCCACTTTCTGGAGAGCTTTTTTTTTTAAATTATAAAAAGTAATTTTCTTTTTTTTGTGGTATCTTTATCTGGTTTTGGTATCAGGGTGATGGTGGCCTCATGAAATGAGTTGGGAAGTTTTCCTTCCTCTGTGATTTTTTGGAAAAGTTTCAGAAGGATAGTTGTTAACTGTTCTCTAAATGTTTGATGGGCTTCCCTGGTGGCTCAGCTAGTAATGAATCCACCTGCAATGCGGGAGACCTGTGTTTGATCCCTGAGTTGGGAACCCCTGGAGGAGGGCATGGCAACCACTCTAGTATTCTGGTCTGGAGAATTCCATGGACTGTATAGTCCATGGGGTCGCAGAGAATCAAATGTTTGATAAAATTGGCCTGGGAAGCCGTCAGGTCCTGGACTTTTGTTTGTCGGGAGGTTTTTAATAGTATCACGTTTAGTGCTTGTGACTGGTCTGTTCATATTTTCTACTTTTTCCTGGTTCACAGTCTACAGAGACTGTACCTTTATAAGAACTGGTCCATTTCTTCCAGCTTGTCCGTTTTTTCGGCATATGATTTTTCATAGTAGTCTCTTATGACCCTTGGAATTTCTGTGGGGTGAGTTGTAACTTCTCCTTTTTCATTTCTAATTCTACTGATTTGAGTCTTCTCGAACCTTTTATCCTTGGTAAGTCTAGCTAAAGGTTTATCAATTTTATCTTTTCAAAGAACCAGCTTTTAGTTTCATTGATCTTTGTGATTGTTTTCTTTGTCTCTATTCCATTTATTTCAGCTCTGTGTATGATTTCCTTCCTTCTACTAACTTGAGGTTTTGTTCTTCTTTCTCTAGTTGTTTTAGATGCAAGTTTAACTTGTTTATTTGATGTTTTTCTTGTTCCTTGAGGTAAGGTTGTATTGTTATAAACTTCCCTCTAACTGCTTTTGCTGGATGTATATATGTTGATGAGTGTAAAGTCCTCTTCTTGTATTGATCCTTTTATCAACATATAGCATCCTTCTTTATCTTTTTTGGCTTTTGGTTTAAAGTCTATTTGTCTAAGTATAGCAACTCTTGCTTTCTTGTCATTTTTGTTTCCATGAGATATCCTTTTCCATCCCTTTAATTTCAGTCTATATGTCTACTCTGCATTAAAGTGGGTCTCTTGTAGGCAGCATATTGTAGTCTGTTGTTTTAATCCAGACTGCCATTCCATCTTTTGATTGGAGCATTTAGTTCATTGACATTTAATGTAGTTATTGATAGATATGTATTTATGCCATGTTAAACATTGTTTTCCCGTTGATTTTATATTTCTTCTTTGTCCCTTTTTCTTTTTGCTTTTCATTTTGTGGTTTGATGATTTTTTCTTGTATTATACTTACGTTCTCTTTCTTTTGATTTCTGTGAATCTATTGTATGTTTTTTATTTGTGGTTACCCTGTTTTTCAAGTATGTTAACCCTTTCGTACATCTACTTGCCTTAGACTGGTAGTCATATAGGCTCAGATACATTCCAGGGGAAACAAGATCTATATTTTCTTACTCTCCTCCCCCAAATTTTTATGATTTTGATGTCCTCTTTTACATCTTCATATTCATCCTTTTGCTGTTCATTGTGGGTATAATCACTTTCAGAGAAAATTTTAAAATCACAACTATCTTCTTTGAAGAAATAAATTTATAGAGTTTAGGACTGACTTGTTCAAATGAGTTGTTGAATTTTCATTTTACTTGTTAATGGTAGTTTTTTAAATCTTAAAGTATCACAATTTTAAGATACTAATATTATATCTATTCTTCTATATTTGTAATGGAAATATTATATAAAATTATTGTATTTTAAACCAATTTAAAAATTTAAAAGTACATGTCTCAAGTAAATATCATATGTTCACATCCTTATTTAGAAGCCCTCTGATGATTAAGCCCTTTGCTGTTTTTCTGCCATAGTTGACATGACAGCAGCTGTCTGTGAAATTAGCTGTGTGATTATGTATAGCTTGGAATTAGTTTAGGTTATTCTTTGAAAATAGGACTTCAAGCAAAACATCTTGTATTCCTTTTGCAGAAATGTTGCTGAAGTGCTGCTGAAAGGGCCAGAGATGCAAGGATTTGGGACACATTTTGAACCTTTAAGCTGTCTGACATTGACCTCCTTTCATTATTAATAAAGAAGAAGCAGGAGCTTAGGATGTATTAACACCAACTCATTAATATACTAACCGGACAATGTTCTGCAACAATTCTACGTTGTAGAGCTGGATTGGCACAAAATAAAATAATTTCTTAGTATACCCAGCTTATAATATGACTCGATGGAGGAAAATTTGATAAGCATGAGAGAAGACCATTCTTTTCATGTTCGTTACAGGTAAGACTGCTGCTTTCTTAGTGGATAATTTTAATACTTATTTAAACATGTGTTTAACTCTGATCACTTGAAATTTAAATATGAACATATTAAAAATATACTAGCCATAGTTAGTATCTCCTTTAAACAGTGTTTTCTTTTTGTTGTAGTTGTAGTAAGTTTTTATATCCTTTCTATAGGAAAATGGTAGTAGAGAACAATTATATTCTATAGTTTGTTTATTAATGTTCTGTGGAAGAGTTTATGATTAGTTATTTTAAACTCTGTTACTCTTTTTATAATACAAATATAAAAGTGAAATATATTTCTAAATCTTTGAGGGTAGAAGATAGATTTTGTAGTGTGGTTGGCTGAACGACCTAATTTTTGTGTTACAATTTTTAAATAGTGATCTTTTATAAATGAGCTTTTAAGAAAGGGGGTGTTAATGTTGGAATGGATGGGTTCTTTCTAAACATGATAAACTAATAATCAGTTTAATATTTAGTAGTAAAATATTAATGACATTTCTGAGACATTTAGGAACAAAGCAAGAATATGTACATCGTCATTATTTAACATTTATTTTGGAAGTTATGCTCACTGTTCTTAACTGTGAAATAAACACAGTATTAGAATGGAAGGCTTAATTATCAGATGATTAGATATTAATAGATTCCTTATCAAAACTGTTATGAGTTAATAGTAAATAAACATCAGAACTTCTAGCTTTGAATAGCATTCTTATCCCTAATGAGTGAAGATGTTTGATACCAAACCTTAGGTATCTTAGCACTTGCATAGGAAATAGTGAGATTTACTGTCATTTGCTTTGGAGCTGATGGTTCATGTTAGGGCATGGTGCCAAGAAAGTTTATCTAGGTAAGCTGAGGGCATTTTTATTGCAAATTTAAAAGTTTCAAATGAAAGAAAATGGAAGACATTCAATATAATTTAAATGAATTTTTAATAGGAATGCTCTTGCTCTACCCTCTGGGGCATAGTTCCAGAAACCTCTGTGTCTAGTGTGAAGTCTTGCCAGTTTTACTTCCTAAATGCTGCGCAGATTCATCTATCCATCTGGCTTCTCTCCACCAGTGTGGAAGTTCAGGCCCCCATCATCTTCCTTCCAGACTCCCTCCATTCTCCATTCTGGCCTCTTGGAATCGTGTTTAAATTTGCCTCCAGAGGGCTCAGGCTGGAGATACAGAGTTAATCATACAACCTCTGCATAATCTCTTCGGTGGCTTCTAGTCACCTGCAGGGTAGGGCCATGCTTAACGTAGTACATGGGAGCTTGCGTTACCTGGCCTCTGCGTTTCCTTCATCCTTACTTCCTGCCATCCCTCACCTTGCACTTTGAGCTTTGGTTCCCTGTACGTGACTCAGTGGCCTTGCTCGTGCTACATGCTATGATTTGAATGCCCTTCCTACTTTCTTGGTTTAGCTAATTCTACTCAATATCTAGGAATTCCGCTCAAAAATATTCTTCTGGAAACTGTTTCTGAACTCCATATTTTAAGTGCTCTCTCTGTGCTCACATATCCTATGCATCTCTCTTTCTTAGCACTAACTACATTGAAATTCAGTGTACCTGTTTATATGTGTTTGTCTCCTCCTCCTTTGCCACTCCCTACTTTGACTATTGGCTCCCTTTGGGCAGCCATGATGCCTAGCTTGTTGTCTGGCTCCACATTTGATGGAATGTCCTTTGAATTTCATTGGCTATAACCATCAAATGAACTTGATGGTTCACTCTTGAAAATGTTTAATAAGACAGGTAGTAAGATGTTTATCTGTCTTGCTAAATATTTTCAAGAGTTGCTTCTTTTTTTAAAAAATTTATTTCTAATTGAAGAATAATTGCTTTACAATATTGTGGTGGTTTCTGCCATACATCAGCATGAGTCAACCATATGTATACCTATGTCCCCTTCCTCTTCCTACCACATCCCACCCCTCTAGGTTGTTACAGAGGCCTGGTTTGAGTTCCCTAAGTCATAAAGCAAATTCCCATTGGCTCTCTGTTTTACATATGGTAGTGTATATATTTCCATGTTTTTAATATTGTAACAATTGATGAGCAGTGGATTGTACCTGTGCCTATAGGAAGATCTTATTGTTTTTCATGATGTAGCATAGGTCAAACATGGTTATATATTGATACAAGACTTCACCTATAAAAGAAATTTAAAACTTTTAACTATTTTTAGTAAGACTACACCAAACAAATCTCTGGTTTTGTCAGTCCTGTAAAATTAGCATTCTGTGTACTGACTGGAGTAGTATATAACTGCAGGTAATAGTTTGTATCCCTTTTTTTAGATGTCATGCCCTTGTATAGGTTATTTTTCTTTTCTGGTAAACACTTAGCGATAATGTTTTATCCATCTGGTTCTCTCATCGAGGCCCTTGTCTATCCCTGGAGGAGTTTCTGTGGCACAATGTGTTTGTAAATTTTGACATGGAGTAATTCTTCAGATACTAAGAAACCTAAGAGATTGCAAAATGCTTTATGAAATATTTTGCAACTTATTTATGAAGGTAGAGAGAAATGGAGACTGACAGAAAAATGGGATTTGTTTCTAAACTTTTAAAAAGTGTTCAACTGATTTTAAATAACTGTCATTAAAGTTTTAGGATTGATAATAGTACTGTGATTATATTTTTTGAAAATGGCTCCATATCTTTTAGAGGTATATACCGAAATATTTACAAATGAAATTCTATGTTTTCTAGAATCTACTTCAAAACTTGTAGAGTGAGGGTGGAAGTAAAGATGAAATATATATTGATAATGTATCATATATTGGTAATTATTGATGTAGAAAGGTAGATATATCAGGTTCATTATATTAATTTCTCTAGTTTTGTATTTCTTTGTTTAGCTTGTTATATACTTGAGTATAACCAAGAAATATAAGTAAATATTTTAATTTACTTAAATAATTATACTTTGTTTACTTATATAATTTATAAGTAAATTATATAAGTAAAAAAATAAGTAAAAGAAATTTCCTTGTTTATACTTGTTACTTTGAAGAAAAACATTTCAATACTTTAATATAAAAATTAGGCTATTGCAATTGAGTTGTGAAGGAATTCAATTTTAGTATTGAATTTTTCAATTTTGCTAGGTAAATATAATTATTAATAATAGTCTTTCTGAAGAATAGTTTGAGGTAATATGGAGTGGTGGAAAGAACACTGGATTTGGAGACAAAGACAGGATTTCCCCTTTCAGCTTTGCCATCGTATGATCTGAAGCAGGTCACTGAGCATCATTTTCCCCTTCTATAATAATACCCATCTCACAGCATCATTTTGAGGATGAAATTTATTATAATGTATAGAATAATCACTTTTAAAACCAAGTTACCGATCAGAGTTTAAATTTAATGCAAGATAGTTTTGTGCTTTCCCTTTGACAAAGTAAACTAGAATAACTAGATATATGTGGTAGACTGGATAGATGAAAATTGTTTATGGCAGCTAGGACTGTTACTAAAAGGATCTATGCCCAATTAAAACACATAGAAGGTAGAACCAGAGGCTACAGTGAGCCAGTCGACAGCCACAGAGACAGCGGCGAAGGTGCAGGGCACTCTTGCTTTGATCTTAAGTCCTGAATCCCATCATTTATTCTTAATTAGTATATAAGCCTTTGCAGGGAAGTCAGATTTGGACAGAACTGGTTATTAATTTTTTTAATGTAGCATCAAGATTTTAATTCTCTTTTGCTTTCATTGATATACTGTAAACACAAGAAACCAAAAAGAAGGAAGTAAAGAAAAAAATCAAGTTGTAGGAGAAAAGTAAAAAATAATAAAACATAAAAGTTAAAATAAGTTGAAATGATGTGAGATTGTGCAGAAGATTTAAAACTGTAATGTTCAGTCTGTTGACAAAAATGTAAACATTTCAGTCAAAGATAGTAGTGCTGTCTTTATACTTACTAGAAATGTACTTTTTTAAAATTATATAATTCAGTGGGCCATTAGGAAGAATGAAAAGAAAACTTTATATGTGGGATATATTTTGATGGACAGATATTTTCCTGGCTTGTCTTCTAATCTTCCTATGTTCTTTGTTTTCAACCCAACTGGTAAACAGATGAAGTAATTCTATTCTCTCATAGAGACAGAGAGGATATGAAATTACTTTCTCTGTTACTAATTAATGATCTTCTAAAAAATTTATAAACCAACCTTCCTTTGCTATTTTGCAATTAGCTATATTTGAGGTGTTGGAGACTTTGCCAGAACATTGACTTCTTTTCCAATAAAATATATCAGAACTATACTATATGTCAAAATAAACTCATAAGCTAGAGAGTTGGAGCTTTATTTTGAGCATTTGTTACTGAAATGATTTTCTAAGGTGGATTGTCCTGTAGGACACTCTCACCTTTAGGGACGGCGGTGTAGCCAGCAGGGTTCCTGGTAGCTATCACTGTTTCCAGTGAGAATTATGTACAATATCTTTTTAAAAATTTGTAATTCTTAGGATGCCATTCAGCCTTATAATTAAGTTTTATGAGATGCAACAGCATTTGGATTGATGGTTCCATTATAATGTTGTGTAAATTTAAGTTCAGAACATCAAATATTTGTGGCGAAGACATTTCTCTGAAGAAGATGCTTCTCTGTTTTATATGGATATACTGTTATTAACTTCCAATTTTTACACATCCTATACATGAACAGTTCTGACAAAAAAGTTAATCACTAGTCAGTCTTAGAAGGAAAGGGTAATTATTTGTGCTAACTGGAGGATTATGACTCTGGAGACAGTCTTTCAGAAAGCTTTAAGGACTACTCTGCCTGAGAAGTCAAGGCACAGTAATACAAGTTTTTGAGACAAGGAGAGTTTTACATCAGAGTAGCATGTTGACAGTTTACATCATCCAACAAGGTGAGTAGTGGATTATTGTGACCCCTTACAGGATTGAGAAAAATGTTTCCTCTTAAGGAGTTATGTGCTAGCTCCAGAAGTAATTGCCTTCTGGTGGGGGGAGGGGCAAGTAGGAATCCCTGTGTCTTCTAAGGGGATCCAGTTAATGTATTATGCAGATACACAATGCACGAGGTAGTGGCTCAAATGGCAGAGAAATTTTTGTGTTAATTTTTTTTGTCCTGCTTTAAAAATAAATTTGTTTCAATAGCCTTGTCTTTTATTAATTTCCTGGCCAGCAACCTAATCATCCAGGATTGATGGTTCTGCGGGTGACGACAGTTTCTTTCTCTCTCCCTTGGTGAAGCCACGTTCCGTCACTAGTACTCTATCGTATGGTGGCATGTAATTTTTTAAACCAATACTCTGTTGATGGGCGTTTGAACTGTTTGTGGTTTTTCTCTTCTGTTACCATCCTTTTAAATTTGTATTGATGTAGCTTTAAAATAAACTCCTGGTGGTGAAATTGCTCAACATATAATTTTTTCCATAATTGGTATTATGCTCAAAATTTGTTAATAGAAACAGTAATGTATTTTATGTGTAAAAATGTCTTTCCCAATTTTTCCCCCATGGTAATTCTTAGAAGTTCAGTGGCTTCAGTATTTAGACGGACAGAGATAACTAGCTCAAGTACTGCATCTGGCAAAAGAACCCACATTTTTACACATTAATCTTTTGCTGACTCATTTCTCTTCACACATGCGATACACCAGTAACCGCATAAGACCTTAAACAAAAGTAGTCTTTTTCCTTTTATGAATTCTTTCGTATTCAAAAATAAAGGGAAGTTTTCACTTGTAAAAGACAAAAATAGGCGTTATTAATTTGAAGTTGCCTATAAAGAAACATAAAACAGCAATTTAAGACTTCTAGTAAACTAATTTATTTTTCTATGTGATTTAGCTCTCCCCACCCCATCCCCAGTCTAATGTTAAAGCAAAACATTAAAAAGAGGTTAACTTGCATTATTTTACCTTGATTTATAAAGTGAGGGCGAAGTCACTAGTCTGTGAATAAGCAGTTTAGCCTTTGGCTAAATTATTAAAAAAAAAAGACACTTGGATATGAAACTTAAAAATTACCTCTCAGAGATGACTACTTTCATCTACTTATTCTGAGCAAGAATTCTGCTTTGAACCTTTGACTCTGTTGATCTAGATTTTTCATCTAGCTTCATCTGATTTATTTTCCACTTTTACAACCCCATTTTAATTTATGACTCTAAGGATCCTTGAAATTTTATAGGCGAAAAGACAGCACCTGAAGAAATGTATTAATTGACTGCTACAAAAAATACAGAATGTAATCATTTCAATGAGTTTAGGGTGCTGCTAAGTCACTTCAGTCGTGTCCGACTCTGTGCGACCCCATAGACGGCAGCCCACCAGGCTCCCCCATCCCTGGGATTCTCCAGGCAAGAATACTGGAGTGGGTTGCCATTTCCTTCTCCAATGCATGGAAGAGAAAAGTGAAAGTGAAGTCGCTCAGTCTGTCCGACTGTTAGCGACCCCATGGACTGCAGCCCACCAGGCTACTCCGTCCATTGGATTTTCCAGGAAAGAGTACTGGGGTGGGGTGCCATGCCCTCCTCCAGGGGATCTTCCCAACCCAGGTCTCCCGCATTGCAGGCAGATTCTTTACTGTCTGAGCCACCAGAGAAGCCAGTTAATGGAACGTGCCAATTGAAAGGAATTTGCCAAATACAGAAATACATTTAAGTGAATGATTGTGTGGTACATAGACATGGCAGAAATCATGAAAATGTTGAAGACCCACCATGGCAACTTTGGTGAAGAGCACCTACTAAAGTGTAGGATTAGAATTAGAAGTATTGGTGTTTTTTCTCTTAGATATAGTAACTTAATTCTTCTGACTTTTAAAATTTAGTGACAGACTGAGAATTAGAATTTTTGCAAATCTTTAAATCATAGCTTTCTAACATAGGGTTTCTCAACACTTCTTTCATGGAAATGTACCTCGTACCTGAAGATATTTTGCTCTTCTATTTTTCTACAGTATAGGTGATCCTGTGGTGGTAAGACAAGGAGTGTGTGTGTGTGTGTGTGTGTGTGTGTGTGTGTGTGTATGCGCATGCCTGCATGCATATGAATTCACCTGCGTATGATGTAGAGATGTGTGGTTGGAGGGGCTGAGTAGATCACCTGCATACCTGGATAGAGAAGAGTATTACTTTAAAGGACTTCTCCTCCCACAGGCATTCCTTTTCTCCCCAAACTCCCAGAAAGTCCATTAGTCTGCCATAACTCAGAACAGTTTAGGAAACACTATTTTAGATTCTCTCATTGGTAAAACAGGTTGCTCTGGGTGAGCCAATTAGAATGAGCTCTGTTGACCAAAAAAAAAGTAATCAATGGGTCTAAGAAAGAAATGAAATATTTTATTCAAGCCGAATTGAGGATTATAACCTGGGAACACGTCTCAGAAAGCTCGGAGAGTTGTTCTGCCCCTTTGAGGTCCAAGCACTGTACATGAGATGACATGTTACTGACATTTTTCACAGTCCACATCTACCCGTACGAAGCAAGAAATGAGTAATGGATCACTGTGGCTCCTTACAAGACCTCCTAAGGGGTCATTGTGACCCCTGATGAGATCGAGAAGGAATCTTATCTCCTAAGGAGGCCTGGTTAATGCAGATGCGCAACACACACAAAAGGGGAGGAAGGAGGCCAGATGAGCAGAAGAAAATCTTTAAGTCTTCCTCCTCTTGCCGTAAAATGTGAATTTCATCTCATCAGCGCCATATAGAGATGTTTAGCTGTCCTTGTGTTCTTTCCCATGGCCCAGTGTGCAGTGGCTGCCTCAGCCCCTCCTCGGTGGTGCACGCAGCCTGTTGCTCTCCGGGTTGTCCCAAGGGGCCTTGGAGACACCCTTCCTAGTGGACGCGCATGACTGGCATGCTGTCCCCAGTCCTGGCTCCAGACAGGTATGCAGAGTGCCTTTGGAAAGTCTCAGGGCACAGTGGCCACGGTCCCTGTTGGCCAAGTCATAACATCCATCTGCACCAAGCTACAGAACAAGGAGCATGTGACTGAGGCTCTCTGCAGGGCCAAATTCAAGTTCTCCGGCCACCAGAAGATCCACATCTCCCCAGGAGTGGGGATTTACTAGTTTAGTATAGATGAACTTGAAAACACGGTGGCAGGAAAGTGGCTTATCCCGGATGGCTGAGGCCAAGTGCATCCCTGATCGCAGCTCTCTGAACAAATGGCGGGCCCCGCACTCATGAGAGCCCTGGTGCTGTCCCTTCCTCACTCACGCCCACCAGTAAATCCTACTTCCTGTCAGAAAAAGACCTTTGTGGTTGAGAGACGTCTGAATAGGCAGATTAGCTTTTGCTATAAAAGTTTACTGTTTTATCAATAGTGTGTATATACTTCAGTTGTAGAGACAGCTGTTGTAAGCAAGAATTGCCACAGTCCACATTGAAATTATATTGTTCGAAGTTAAAGACACTGTGATGCAGTTGTAATATAACGTTGTAAATGTCTGTCCTATATAATTTTGTAGAATGGAAGCCTCTTGCCTCGAACTGGCCTTGGAAGGGGAGCGTCTGTGTAAATCTGGAGACTGCCGTGCTGGTGTGTCATTCTTTGAAGCTGCAGTTCAAGTCGGAACTGAAGACTTAAAAACTCTTAGCGCTATTTATAGCCAGCTGGGCAATGCTTATTTCTATTTGCATGATTATGCCAAAGCACTAGAATACCATCATCACGATTTAACTCTTGCAAGGTAATTAATTTAAGCTTTTTCATACTTTATCCCTAAATTAACTGTCACTTTAAGAAACATTTTCATTCAATTAAAAAAATGAATAGTACATTTAATGAGTTTTAATTCATTAGCATTCCATTTAAAAAACTAATCTTTAGGCTGAACACAGTTTAATTAAGTAAATGAATAGGGGTGAAATGATGTTAGAGTTTAGTTAAGTGAAAATTATATTTAAATACAGAAATGTAAGTTTAAAATTTTTATTTAAAGTGGGTTTTAAGAATAATGAGGCTTTCTTACCTTAAGCATGTCAACTGTTCTCTAGGGAAAACTGTATTCTGGCTGCTTTGTATTTTAACACATTGTTTTCTTTTCTTTAAACCCCAGGACTATTGGAGACCAGTTGGGGGAAGCTAAAGCTAGTGGTAATCTGGGAAATACTTTAAAAGTTCTTGGAAATTTTGATGAAGCTATAGTTTGTTGTCAGCGACACCTGGATATTTCCAGAGAGCTTAATGACAAGGTAATAAGGAAACATTAGATGGTAGGCCAAATGTTTTCACTGAAATTGCTTTGTGTTTTAATCCTGTTTTTCTGTAGTTCATCTAAAAGTTATACCCGAAAGAAAGTATAGAAAAATGAGAGAAGAGAAACAAAAACATTTTTAATAGATGAGAAAAAGAAACAGTAAGAGGCCCTTCCTTCATACATGGTCACATGTATTGTGGTTCTGTATGGGTGGCTGATGTAAACATTTTTTTCTCTTGACCATAATATCAAGGATGTTACAAATAAGTATATATGACAAGCATTGTAATACTGGCCTCTGATTTCAAAATGTAAACTGCTGATATCTTCGTCTAGGTGGGAGAAGCAAGAGCACTTTACAACCTTGGAAATGTGTATCATGCCAAAGGGAAAAGTTTTGGCTGCCCTGGTCCTCAGGATGTAGGAGAATTTCCAGAAGAAGTAAGAAATGCTCTGCAGGCAGCCGTGGATTATTATGAGTGAGTAGCCCTGATGCAGTCATGTGGTCCACCTCAGACAGTAGTAAAGTTTATAAGTTTGGCAGACATTTAAAAATCATAGACCAGTAAGTAAAATCGTCAAGTTGCTGCTAAAATGTTATAGTGTTCTATTAGTAGTAATCTCCTCCCTACCCAGGAAAACTTTCATTTAAACTGCAGACCAGTGCCACTTAGTGGCACAAATAAGAAATACCAGTAGTGAGTCAGGTTATTCAGAGTCAACAGACTTTCATAGAACCTCTTAGCTGTATAGGTTCTAAGATTACTCTGTCCTGGACTCTGAGAAGAAACCTACCTGAATGGTTGGCTAAAATATTCCCAGTTATTTCCTGTAACCACCCTCCAGCATAGACATATCATTAAAACCTGGCACATGTATCTGTAAGCTTATTTACATTTTTTTTTTCCTATAAAGAATTCAGTTTGTAGGGAAGCTCATCAGTAGGGCTAGGAGCCGAGTGCGCTTAGTCACTTTATCCCATGTCCCTTGGGAAGGTCTGAGACTAGGGCCATAGAGCGGCCCTAACGGGGCCTTCCCTGAGCTTCAGGGAGGTGAGTTCCCAGAGAACAGGGCTCCGCGCGAGGGCAGACTGGGCAGGAGATGCTATGGACCCTGCCCTTGCAGAGGGCCCTGGCAGATGCCTCCTTAGCTGGAGTTTGGAACAGACTCACCGCCAGTGAAGTGAGTTCAACGGCTGAGGTGAGGTACCCTGCACGGGGGCCTCATAACCCAATTCAGACTACTCCCGCCCGTAAAAAAAAAATAAATAAAAGAATTCGATTTGTGAATAAAAATCAATAGATGGCTTTCTCAACCTTGTTTTTTTTTTTAAAACTCTTTGTTATCCCTTAGGGAAAACCTGTCACTAGTGGCTGCTTTGGGTGACCGAGCAGCCCAAGGACGTGCCTTTGGAAATCTTGGAAACACGCATTACCTCCTTGGCAACTTCAGGGATGCAGTTATAGCTCATGAACAGGTGCAGTAAGGCTCTGGAGACAGGTCATTTTCTTCATCAGTGTTTTGAACAGCTTTCAGATTTTCTTTAGTTTTATCTAATTAAAACTTTCTGTTTCAGCGTCTCCTTATTGCAAAAGAATTTGGAGATAAAGCAGCTGAAAGAAGAGCATACAGCAACCTTGGAAATGCGTATATTTTTCTTGGTGAATTTGAAACTGCCTCTGAATACTACAAGTTAGTATAATATTTCTGTAGATAAGTATAAAATGGTTAGTTATGCAGTCCAATAAATCATAGGCTTTGGGTTTATAACTTTTTTGGTGTATTTCAGCAGCAGGACCTTTGGCTCTCTAAGACTCAGTCTTCTCATCTGTAATCAAAGATATCGATACTTTGCTCTGGGGATTGTTATGAGGACTGAATGAAAGAATACATTGAGCACTTATTTAGCACAGTACTGGGCACACAGTGCTCGATATATGGTATTGCTAACAGTAGCAGCAGCATAGCCCCTTTATATTTTTATTAGTTTTTATCTGTAGAACTGTTTTCAGTGACATTCTAAACATGTAGTCTTTTACACTGGTTCAGCATGTGTGGTGCATATATCTACATGGTCTCCCACCACCAATTATGGGTTTGCAGAGAGGCCACATGAAGCCTGGTAACAAACAGATGCCCTAGTTTGCTCCAGCAATTGCTCAGTTTCCCCCACCTCATCCTAACATCTTCTCGAGTACTTCTCCCACCCTCTCTGCCTAGCTTTGGTTCTCTCTATAAGCTGAGTAGCACTCCCAGCTTCTTCTGAGACAGAGTCTTTTCAAGCTATTGGTAGGCCATGATAGCAAAGTTTGGACTGCTTCATTTTGCCTGATCTTTGCTTTCTAGATTGTTTGGTGTTTTCTCTAATTAGCGGGAATTGAAGGTCCATACAGGCCTGAGGCAGAAGCCAATATGACTGAACCAAAGACACAGTGACTGATGTATATTTTGTTAAAAAGTCTAAGTGAGAGATCTGGAAAGTTTATCTAAAAAAAAAAGTAAAATTGCTCTAGGTCCATGTTAAAAACTAGCATGCCATCCCATTTAAACTTCAACTAATGGTTGGTATTTGTTGGTTGACCAGTTAGATGTGAAATAACCTTCTAAATAAAATACATCACTTACAAGGAGTATATATTTTTATTTTAAATATAAAAGTTTCTTATATTTTAAATCCAAAAGACACAGAAAAGTCTTAACAAATGATGTATTTGTATTAAATACTGAAAAGTTCTACTGTAAGAAAGTAGAGATGGTGGCTGTTTGAAAAAGAAGCATGAGTATAAAGTAATGAAACTTACTCCTGCCCCACACACCACAAGCAAGGAGAACTCAGAACTTCATACATATTATAAAAATACTGGTTAAAAATATTTTTGGAACTCTTCTTTGGAATTGTTTTCAGAGCTACACTGGAAAACTATCTTAATATTATAGGTCTATAATAGAAAGGATAGAAACAGTAGTTGGTAAACCTACTTTAGTAACAGAGTTCGGTTATAGAAAGACTTCCAACCATTTTCAAATTAACTGTATTCTCAAAGGATAACAGTATGCCATAAAGGATTGTCACAGGATCAGAAGACAATTCCAAAAGTCTTCTAAAAATGTTTGCAAGGACAGGCAATGTTAGAGTAAGTGTGTAACCTCACTGGGTGACAAATTTGAAAGTATCATCATTAAATACATAATTTCAGGTTTGTTTGCTTAATAAAACTATCACATTATCATAAACTTATTTTTCATATAGTTATAATGATATGAAGTATTTATACTGTTTGGCAGAAATTATAGGAAAGAGCCATTTATATTATTGTCTCCAAAAGCATCTGTAGATTGAAGCACTGATGATAATAATAACAAAACACTAACATTTATTAGCGTCTACTGGGAGCAAGATGCTATGCTAAGCACGTTATATATACTAATTCATTTAATCCTAACAAAACCTATTTTTTACATGTGAGGAAACTAGTGCATAGAGAGGGTGAGTGACTTGTCCCAATTACAGATCTACTAACTCACAAAGCTGGGATTTGAACCCAGTCAGCCTGGCTCTAGGGCCCATGCTCTTAACTACTGTACTGGCTTCTCACTGGTGATTCCACAAGGTAGAGTTTGGTTAATATTTAAATGTATCATTTCATATTTTTCATGAATTGGTGACTTATGGCCTATACAAAGCAATTTACATTAAGTATTTTCAGTTTTGACAAAATGTGAAGGCAACAGTATGATGTATGTAGACAAATTGACTTAATGTTATCGCACTGAAACAGGGAAGTTCAGTTCAGTCGCGCAGTTGTGTCCGACTCTTTGTGACCCCATGGACTGCAGCACGCCAGGCCTCCTTCCACCACCAATGCCCGGAGTTTACTCAAACTCATTTCCATTAAGTCGGTGATGCCATCCAACCATCTCATCCTCTGTTGTCCCCTTCTGCTCGGGCCTTCAGTCTTTTCCAGCATCAGGGTTTTTTCAGTTGAGACAGCTCTTCACATCAGGTGGCCAAAGTATTGAAGTTTCAGCTTCAACACCAGTCCTTCCAATGAATATTCAGGACTGATTTCCTTTAGGATGGACTGGTTGGATCTCCTTGCAGTCCAAGGGACTCTCTAGAGTCTTCTCCAACACTACCATTCAAAAGCATCAATTCTTCGGCAACAGGGAAAGGTTTTTTTAAATGTTAAAAATACTGTTAATCTTTAGAGGCACTTGATCTCGTGCATCAATTCTTCTTTTATCTGGGGAATTAATAGGACTCTTATATTTATTCTAAAAGTCTGGGTTTGTTTTTTGTGTTTCAAGGACGTCTTTTCATTTTACCTACAAGTAGTTGGAGAAGGCAATGGCACCCCACTCCAGTACTTTTGCTTGGAAAATCCCATGGATGGAGGAGCCTGGTGGGCTGCAGTCCATGGGGTCGCTAGAGTCGGACACACGACTGAGCGACTTCACTTTCACTTTTCAGTTTCATGCATTGGAGAAGGAAATGGCAACCCGCTCCAGTGTTCTTGCCTGGAGAATCCCAGAGATGGGGAAGCCTCGTGGGCTGCTGTCTGTGGGGTCGCACAGAGTCGGACACGACTGAAGCAACTTAGCAGCAGCAGCAGTAGTGGAGAAAGTATGGGGTATCAGGCCCTAAAGTAGATTTACTTTAAAGGCAGGAGGAAAAGTGAGTTTTATGTTTACTATAGCCAATAATAAAAATGATCTTTATGTAAGAATTAATTTCTTTTTTCAGAAAGACTCTACTATTGGCTCGCCAGCTTAAAGACAGAGCTATAGAAGCACAGTCTTGCTACAGTCTTGGAAACACATATACTTTACTTCAAGACTATGAGAAGGCCATTGATTATCATCTGAAGCACTTAACAATTGCTCAAGAGCTTAATGATAGGTAAGTTCTACACCTTTTTATTGTTGTTATGATAAAATATAGATATATTGTTGAATCCCTAGAATTTTTCCTTTAAGTTTCTTCTTTGGTTTGCTTTGTTTTCTTTTTAATTTCTTTATAAGGTCTCTTCTCTGTTTCAGTAGCATTCTCTGTATGCTAGCATATGTTTTGAAGGGCTAGCACATATTAGAGGATTTGACTGGTTCCATATAATCTTGAACCAAGATCAGTAAATAGGTCACAAACTCACATGCCTGCAAAGGTCCTCCTTACTAGATCAGTGTGGAAATTGTGGTGAAATTCGATATTACTCCTAATGTTAAGGGGACAGCTGCTATTTCACTCAAGCTAAGTGTCACAGGCCAGGAATAAGGATCCAAAGCCACCTCTTTTATCAAGAGAAGGGAGGAATTCTGAGTTTTATATAAAATATCCTGATTTTTAAATGCTGATGGCAAATTTTTTTTTTAATCTATATGAAAAAACAGAATTTTTGTGCAGGACTTTAGTTTCTGACATTTGCTTTAAATAGGATAGATTTTTATTTCAGTGTGAAGAATTCTATATACTTATTCAAAATGAAGTATGCTAATTCAAGAGGTAGTGAGTTCTGTCTTCCTCGTGGTGAATGATTACCCAGTAAGGCCGTCATAGGAAGAAAATAGGGTATTTGAATTACAAGACCTATCCTTGGGACTTTATTTATAATACACTACATGTTTAAAAAGGATCTTTTCCATTTTAGAACTTGACTCTGAGTTCAGTATTATCTGGATATTTTAACACAGTTGTCCCTTGACATCTATGGTGGTTAAAATTCCAGGACCCCTGTTGATACCAAAAGCCATGGAGACTCAAGTCTCTTGTGTAAAAGGGTGTAGTACAACTGGCCCTCCATATCCAGGAGTTTCTCAGCTCATGGCTGAATCCCCAGATGCAGAACCTGAAGCAGACCAACTGTATAGCTCTAGAATTATGATAGTTTGTTCTTTATAAGAAAGACCAAATAAATTCAAAGAATAGTTTTATACCTTTAATTATTACTTGATAGATTTTATTCTTCACACCGACTTCCTTTCAGATAACTGTATGTTAACTTTGAATTATTTTGTAGAATTGGTGAAGGAAGAGCATGTTGGAGCTTAGGAAATGCATATACAGCTCTAGGAAATCATGACCAAGCGATGCATTTTGCTGAAAAACACTTGGAAATTTCAAGAGAGGTATGAAACCAAAAAATGGTTATCTATGCTATTGTGATTCACAGATCTGCAGCCCTATTATTTCTCTAGAATCCTGCTATGTGGCCGAGTAATACATTTAATTATATATTGTTCCCTAGGCATAAGAACTGAAAGCATTTTAAGATACAGATCAGAGGTATGTTTGCACTGGCCTTGATGTAGGATAGAGGAGTGAGAGGATTACTGACCTATCTCCACTGCCCCCCATCTCTATGTAGCAAAGGAGCACGGTATGAAAGGAAGAAGATGGCTTTTAGAATCAAGGACTGGTTCCTGTTACAGTTCTGCCATTTGCTGGCTGTTTGAGCTTGGAACCCTTTTCTGAGCATCATTTCTTTCATCTGTAAAATGGGAATAATAACTGCTTTGCAAATTGTTGTAAGGATTAGAGATAAAGTATATAAAAGTGCCTAGTATAATGTCTAGTGCAGGTTTAATACTGTTACTACAGTATGGAAATAAATATTACAAGGAAATTTTATTCATGCGATGCCAAGTTAACATGTCACAGAATAACCTACATTATTATTTAATTAGTCACAAAGATTGAGAGCAGTCTAATATTTAGAGAAGAGCTGACAGAATATATTCATCAGTCCTACTGCCATAGTTTAGAAACTTTCCTTTTCTTTCTTCTTTAAAATAGTATTAATGGAAAAACCACTTCATTCATAGTATTACAATTCCTAAGTAACTATTTTCATTTCTCCATATTTTCTTCCAGTTTTAGGTTCACAATATTTTCAACTAATCTTCACCATTCTTTACTTTAAATACTACCCTAAATATATAAATAAATGCTTGTGGTTGTAGGTTGGAGATAGAAGTGGTGAGCTTACAGCACGACTGAATCTCTCAGACCTTCAAATGGTTCTTGGTCTGAGCTACAGCACAAACAATTCAATGATATCGGAAAATATTGAAATTGATAACAGTTTGCATGGTAAGTATTAGGTCTTCAAAACCCAATTTCTTTATCCTTAAGATTTATATTTAAATTACTTATCTCAAATTTACCATATCCAGAAAGATGTATAACATAGGAACTTCTTATACCTTTTTGCTTTACCACTGTCCCATTAATTTATCAATATATCTTATTTTATAGCTTTTATCATGAATATGGTGAAGGTATAGTTTTGTAAAAATACACTTAAATTCTGTATCTGTAGGCTGGTTCAAAAATTTATAAACTTGAAGAAACAAAAATTTAAAATTTTACCTATTTAACCTTTTAAATTTCAAATGTCTTTACATATTTAACATTTGTTTAGGTTTTTTCCCCTCATTTCATTCCTAAGGGAAAATCTCCTAGGAATTTTTTCTTTAATTCAGAAAACCTAGAAATTTTCTTTAGATGCTGATTTGGTTTTGATGTTGTCACAGGAGAAAATATGCTACTGTTTCTAAGTGGAAAAAAACCCTTTTGATTAAAAAAATAAAATTAACAAGATTAGAATCACAGTTTTGAATACCATTTATATGTAATTTTAATGTGAGTTCCACTAAACATTCAGCTTAGGCTTTAAAAATTCTCAGTCTGAAAAAAATTACTGACACAGACATGTTTTGAACTTGAAAGTCAGTGAAAAATCTAGCTTTTATCTTTGTAATATCCTCCTCTAACCCATACAAAGAAAAGCAAGAAGGAAAAGAAGGAATTAGTGGCTAATTACCTGATTAAGACTCTGAAAGAACATTTAGTTGAAAAATGATAGTGAAGTATGAACAGTATGGTAAACTCAACCGTGTACTTTGTAATTGAATAATGGACTAAAAGGTTTTCCTGTGTTTAATTTTCAAGTAGGTTAAGTTGTAATAGCTTCTCATATTTTAACAAATGATCACGTGTCCTCATGGATCCCTCTAGCTATAGATCAATTCCTTTGTTCCCCTCTATGACAAAACTTGAAAATAGTATCAGTGTTCCTTGTCATATTCTCCTCCCATTCTCTCTTCAACCCATGGGACTCTTACTCAGAGTCACTGGACTCTTGATTTTAGCCCCATGATGACACTAAGACCTTTTCAAGGTACCAGAGACCTCCATTTTACCAAATACAATGGTCAGTTTTAGATGTCAGCTTATTTGACTTCTCAGCAGTATTTCCTACAGCTGATCATTGCCTCTTCAAATACTTCATTCATTTGGCCTCCAGGATTAACTTCTTTCTGGTTTGCCTCTACCTCACTTGACCACCCATCTTCATAACTCTATACTCTCTTTCTCATGTTTCCATCCTTGACATCTGTAGTGCCTGGGTTTTGGTTGCTGACCTTTTCTCGTCCCTCTTTCCTTTTCTATTTTCTGCCTATCCATATCCTTCCTTCCTTTCCAATGTTATCCTTTTCCCTCTTATCCTACACTCTAGATCCATGTTAATAGAACTTTCTGTGAAGATTGAAATGTTCTGTATCTGTGCTGTCCACTAGAATAGCCTCTAGCCATATGTAGCTGTTGAGCACTTGAAATGTGGCTAGTGCAAAAAAGAAGTGAATTTTTAAATACTAAAGTTTTAAAAGCCACATATGGCTAATGGCTAAAGGCTTCCCTGGTGGCTCAGATGGTGGCTCCACCTGCAATGCTGGAGACCCAGGTTCCATCCCCTGGAGAAGGAAACGGTAACCCACTCCAGTATTCTTGCCTGGGAAATCCCAAGCACACAGGAGCCTACTGGGCTACAATCCATGGAGTCTCAAGGGTCAGACACGACTTAGCGATTAAACCACCTAAATGTCTATTTAGGTTTTTTGCCCACTTTTTGACTGGGTTGTTTTTCTGGTATTGTGTTGCATGAGCTGCTTGTATATTTGGAAACTAATCCTTTGTCAGTTGTTTCATTTGCTATTATTTTCTCCCATTCTGAGGGCTGTCTTTTCACCTTGTCTGTAGTTTCCTTTGCTGTGCAAAAGCTGTTAAGTTTAATTAGGTCCCACGTGTTTATTTTTGCTTTTATTTCCGTTATTCTAGGAGGTGAGTCAGAGGATCTTGCTGTGATTTATGTCCTACAGTGTTCTGCCTATGTTTTCCTCTAAGGGTTTTATAGTTTCTGGTCTTACATTTAGGTCTTTAAACCATTTTGAGTTTTACTTTGTGCATGGTGTTAGGAAGTGTCTAATTTCATTCTTTTACATGTAGCTGTCCAGTGTTCCCAGCACCACTTATTGAAGAGACTATCTTTTCCTCATTATATATTCTTGCTTCCTTTGTCAAAGATAAGGTGTGTGGGTGTGCCTCTGGGCTTTCTATCTTGTTCCATTGGTCTACATTTCTGTCTCTGTATACTCTCTTGATGACTGTAGCTTTGTGGTATAGTCTGAAGTCAGAAAGTTGATTCCTCCAGCTCCATTCTTCTTTCTCAAGACTGCTTTGGCTATTCAGGGTCTTGTGTGTTTCCATGCAAAATGTTTTGTTCTAGTTCTGTGAAAAATGCCATCAGTAATTTGATAGGGATTGCACTGAATCTATAGATTGCATTTGGTAGTATAGTCATTTTCACAATGACTCAATAGTTTTCACAGGCTCAATAGTTGAGGCACATGGGCTTAGCTGCTCTGCCACATGTGGGATCTTCCTGGACCAGGGATCAAACCTGTGTATCCTGCTTTGGCAGGTGGATTCTTTACCACCGAGCCACCAGGGAAGCCCAAGAGAATTTTTAAAAACCCAAAAATTTAGTTAAAGACTAACAAATCTACAGCAAGATGATTTGAGGGGAAAAAAAAAAAAAGAGAAGGGATATAATGTAGATGCAGCAGACTATAAAGAGATTATCCTGAATAGTTTTATTTGAAAACCTAGAAGAAATGGACAATTTCTAAAAAAAAAAACAAACTAAAACTGAATCTAGAAAAATCTAATGGGTAGAATGTAATGTGAATGGATGACATCACTAATGCCTAAAACCATAGAGAAATTTGGACTATTATTTAAAATCCTTCCACTGAGAAAATACCTGGCCAAGGGGATTTTACAGTGTGATCTCCCAAACATTTAAGAAAATTGATTCCAACCTGCTGTAAAATTATATAGGTAACTGGAAGAGTAGAACACTATTGGTCTTTCTGAAAACAGTATAACCTTGATATCCAAACCAGACAAGAACAATATATATATAAGAGGGAAATTACAGGCAAATTTTTACACATGAACATAGATGGAAAAATTCTAAACAAAATATTAGCAAACCAAGCCCACAATGTATTTAAAATAAACAGGAATTCAAGTGGACTGAGTATCAGGAAATCCAGTTCAGTTCAGTTCAGTCGCTCAGTCGTGTCTCTTTGCGACCCCATGAATTGCAGCACACCAGGCCTTTCTGTCCATCACCAACTCCCAGAGTTCACTCAGACTCACCTCCATCGGGTCGGTGATGCCATCCAGCCATCTCATCCTCCGTCGTCCCCTTCTCCTCCTGCCCCCAATCCCTCCCAGCATCAGAGTCTTTTCCAATGAGTCAACTCTTTGCATGAGGTGGCCAAAGTACTGGAGTTTCAGCTTTAGCATCATTCCTTCCAAAGAACACCCAGGACTGGTCTCCTTCAGAATGGACTGGTTGGATCTCCTTGCAGTCCAAGGGACTCTCAAGAGTCTTCTCCAACACCACAGTTCAAAAGCATCAATTCTTCGGCACTCAGCTTTCTTCACAGTCTAACTCTCACATCCATACATGATATTATATATTAGTAAACACAATAAAGAAGAAAATAGCTCAAATATCCAAAAATGTCAGTAATTCTATTCAATGTAAATGTTCCATTTAAAGGACAGGAGTATCCAATTGGCAAAACAGCAAAATCCAACTAAATATGTAAGTCTTACAGTAAAAGGATTGGGGGAAAAAAGGGTACCATGGAAAAACTAATGAAGAGAAAGCTGGTCAGCTGTACAGCTGTATTAATAACAGATAATATGTACTTTTAAGGCAAAAGATCTTGTTAAGAAGACAGTCACTTCACAATGGTTAACAATTCAATCCACCAGGGAGAAGAAAGCCTCATATCTGTATGTATGACACCTGGTAAGCCTCAGGACAAGACTTCAGTGTGCAAAAGCAAACACACCAAACTGAAAGGCGAGACGAGAAAACCCAGCATAGAGGGAAACTCAAACACGGTTCTGCCAGGAACTGCTCCTGTCCAAGACTGAGTATTAGAAAAGATGTCAGTCCTTCCCAAAGTGATATATATTCATTGTGCTGCCAAGAAAATCACGACAGTTTTTTCATGCAACTCGGTGCGGTCATTCATGAATTTACATGAAAGAAAAATGGCTAAGAACTCAAAGCCAAAACAGTCCTGATGAAAAATAAGAAATGAGAAGTGCTTTCTGTACAGATATAACAATTATAAAGCTAATTAAGACAGTGTTATTGGCATAGAGACAAATAGCTCAAATCAGATATAGAGCCTCTATATTTTTAATCCTTGCATATATGGAAATTAGTACCACATAAAAATTCTTGATGGACCAAAGATTTAAATATGAAAAACAGATTTAAAGCACTAATTATGGTCATCCATCTAACACTTGCTAAATGCTTACCAGCCATTGACTGACCCAGCCATTGACTGACCCGTTTATAAGTGATGATGCATTTATCATCACACAGTGATATATAAGGTAGGTATCATTGTTCTTTACAAATGAGAAAAACAGAGTGACACAGAGGTAATTGCTCAAGGTCATATCACAGTGAGTGATTGGTCTGTTCAGTCGGTATGCTCTCTCTGAAAGTAAAGGAGAATATCTTCATGATATCAGAGAGAGGAAGGATTTCTCAAAATACAAAAACAAAACCATTAAGAAGATTGACATTGAAATTAAGAACTTCCTTTCATTAAAAGGAACCATGAAGAGAAACCACAAACTGAGAGGACATTTGCAACACCAATGATTAAAAAGGATTTGTATCCTCAATGTGTAAGAACTCCTTACGACAGATAACATAACTAAAAGATAGGCAAAAGTGATGAACAGAAGAAATACAAATAGCCCACAAATATATGAGAAGGTGGGGTTCCCTGATAGCTCAGTTGGGAAAGAATCTGCCTGCAATGAAGGAGACCCTGGTTCAATTGGGTCAGGAAGATCCCCTGGAGAAGGGCTAGTCTACCCACTCCAGTATTCTTGGGCTTCCCTTGTGGCTCAACTGGTAAAGAATCTGCCTGCAATGCAGGAGACCTAGATTCGATCCCTGGGTTGGGAAGATCCCCAGGAGAAGGGAAAGGCTACCACTCCAGTATTCTGGGCTGGAGAATTCCATGGACAGAAAGTTGAACACAACTGAGCAATTTTCACTTTTTAACCCATTTAATCAGGGAATGCTTCCCTGGTGGCTCAGCTGATAAAGAATCTGCCTGCAATGTGGGAGACCTGGGTTTGATCATTGGGTTGGGACGATCCCCTGGAGAAGGGAACGGCTACCCACTCCAGTATTCTGGCCTGGAGAATTGCATGGACTATCCATGAGGTCGCAAAGAGTCGGACACAAATGAGCGACTTTTACTTAATTAGGGAAAACCATAGTGAGGTAGTATTGGTGGATGAGGTGGGTGAAAATTAAAAGGCCTGATACCAGTTTGAAACAAATAGGTAATAGAAATCCTTATGCAGTATTGACGGAAGTAGAAGTTGTACTTAAAAGAGCAGTCAGGCAACATTTTGGTAGAGTTGGAGATGTACCAGCCGAATGATCCTGCAGCTCCACTCCGTTACACATGTCTGACATGCAAACAAGAACAAAGCCTTGCTCATGTACATGAAGTATTTCCAAGAATCTCTATAGTAATATTGCTTACAACAAAAATTGGAAGCAACCTAAGTATCTGTCACCAATAGAAACGGTATATGCTTTCTTAGTCCTATAAGTCGCATGAAAACTAAACTACTCATAGCAACTTGGATGAGTCTCACAAACATGAGATTGCTCAAAGGAAGCAAGTTAGAGAACACACAGTATGAGACCATTTCTATAGTGTTAGATAACAAGTTCCATTGCTTAGAGATGTATCATGTGTAATGAAAACAAAAAAAGTTATGGAGGAAGAGGGAGTTTATAGGGTGAGTTACAAAAGGGGGAGTTAATGTGTTGGCCATGGTTTTTTCCTTAAACTGGGTATTATCATGTATTTCTTGGCTGTAAAAACTTTTCATATTTAATGATACCTTTTTGAAAAGGATATTTGAAGATCTTTTTATTAAACTTTTTTCCTGACTGGCAGTAAATCTATTGTCAATGGAGATCTTAAAATGGAAACAGATAACTCAGAAAACTCTATTGGGGATGTTATTTTGATTCCTTATGCTTTCCTTATGTTTTTACTTTTAAACTACTCTACTGTTTGGGTGGATTTTAGGAGACTGTGTATCATATAAAACCAGTTATTATGAAATGCCTTTTCTAAATTAAGGGGTAATGTTAGTAACCAAAGTTAAGTTTCCAACCAAAATCTTAACTTCTTTACATCAAAATGTTTTATTCATTTAGTTCATGTAGAAAATTATTATTATTGAAAGAATATATGTTTATACATGCTTCCTCCTTCCATATGGGTTTGTGTAGCAGACTTTAAAGGACATAGTGATGCTGAATTTGCATTCTTAAGGGCTCTCTAGTTTATCTGAATTTTTTTTTTCCCCAAAGGTGCACGCCCCAAGTTTGGACGCCGACACAGTATGGAAAACATGGAGCTTATGAAGTTAACACCAGAAAAGGTTGACAGTTTTTCTGTTTTAAATTTCTTGAACTGTTAAAATATTTTAGCAACTTTTAATTTAAATGAAATAATTTAAGTCCTGTCATATGGGTATCACTTGAACATTTTCCTTTGAAAAGAATCAAGTACAGTGCAAAAACAGTATGTACAGTATGGTGCCATCTGTTCAAGAAGACTTTTACGCATATGTATCCTTTGTAATTGCATGTTTCTAGAAGGGTGTATAAGATACTTGACAACAGTGATTACCTCTGGGAAAACTGCTATCTGGGTTATAAGAAATGCTTGCTTTATATACTGTTTTGAAGTGTTTGAATATTGTACCACGTACATGCACTATTTTGTTTTCCTTTAATTAAAAGAAGATCAGGAAAAATTAAAAAAAAAAAGATTAAGAAGATTTTTCAACTAAATACCAGCAACATTATTGGCAAGATAAATGATACTTATGATCAAGCTAGTTTTTCTGGCTGCACTTTTGAAAAGCTTTTTTAAACAAAGCAATAACTCTTTATTCAAGATGCATCTTCTCTAGGGATTTTGTTGGTTTTTTAAATAACAGAGAAGGGACTTAATTTGGAAAAAAGTTACTGAAGAATAAATCAAGGCTGCTTTCTTCCACCTCCATTTATCTTAATTTACACTGCTATGGTTTGCTCTTATTTGTTCATGGTGTATTGAAATTTCTTAAAACACTTTTTATAAGATATAATAACTTGGGAAATTTCCAATGAGGAAATTAAAATTATCAATAATCACACCTTCTAAAAGGAAAATTAATATTTTTGTATTTGTTCATCTTGCATTTTATATGAATATTAACAGATACTATTTTATAATACATAGTACTATATCAACATCTTTGTGTCATTATTCTTCTGCTCTATTATTATAATAGGCATATGATTTTTGAATATTGACATTTTTTGTGAAAGTAGTCATCATGAGACCAACCTCTAATTTGAACTAATTTCCAATATATTTTTTTAATTACAAACAGTTTTTTTTTTTAAACTTCTGGTTAACTTCTGAAGGGCTTTGTGATTTTCTCCAAATAGTTACCTCTTATATTGTGAGTGTGGTTCTCAAATCTTTAAATCCAAAAAGAAAATAGGAAACAAAAAACTTTTAAGATCTTCCCTCTTCTAGCAGGTAGGAACCTAGTAATAAGCAGCAAAATTAATTTGGTGCATCTCTAAGTGGTACTAACAGTAATTCCATGAGAAGCTGATCAGATTTAACCCTGTAATTTTCCAATAGACAAATGATGATAAAGCTTTATCTCTTAAGTTGTGATTGTTTTTAACCTCATAATAAAGTCAAAGAGTTCAGTAGTTTTATCAACAAAAAATTACTACTGCTTCATAAGTTTTAGATGTCAGTTTTTAAGGTTAAAAATTCTAGATATTCAAACTTTCCAGTTGTAATTGATTTTCAGGTAGCTCACATTGAGAATAAAACTTCAGCTTCTCTGACCATCCATATTTTATTTTTATGACTTTTGGCAAACTTACTAAGATTTCTAAAAACCTCCACTTTAATATTTAGATAATAAGAAATTCGTAGCATAATTTGGTCCAAGCTTTTGAAAACAGTGAGATATATTGTCAAAAAGGAATTTATTAACTCACCCTGCCCCCAGTTACTGATTTTTTTTTGATGTCCTGTTTTCCGTTTATAATTCTGTAGGTACAAAACTGGAACAGTGAAATTCTTGCTAAACAAAAACCTCTTTTTGCCAAACCTTCTGCAAAGCTCCTCTTTGTCAACAGATTGAAGGGGAAAAAATACAAAACTAATTCCTCCACTAAAGTTCTCCAGGACGCTAGTAACTCCATTGATCACCGAATTCCGAATTCTCAAAGGGTATGTTTAAAATAAGTTTTAGAGTATTGTGTTTTGAGTTTTTTATATTCATACTGGATTTTTATAATTTATTATTAGTCAATATAAAATATCTTTCTTATTCAAAGTAGTTCTTCTGTATTTTCCTGTTTTTTCTGTATTTTTCAAAGCTAGAAACTAAAATGTCCTCCATTCAGTTTAGAAGTCAGAACAAATTAAATTCAGATGTTCAAGGATTTTTAAATACTATAAAGTGAGGACTGTCTGCATGCATCAACTTTATTTCTATTACTAAAATTCTAATAGAGTTAAAAACAATTTTGCTTAAAAGTGAGTGTAGGACTCATATTATTAAATATAAAATATTTAGAAACTGAAAAATATCATGGGATTACTGCTAAGTGTCAGGGTATCTCTAAGCTACCCTACACTCTGATAAAAAAAGATCAGATAAATTACAAAGAAGCTACTTCAAATTACCAAGTCCATTTTTCAAGCAGTGAGAACCTTTGAAAAAACTGTGGTAGCCTTTTATTTAACAGATTTCTATTGATCTTGTTGTCAGCATTTTATATATCTGCACCCTGTAGTGGTTGTCTTGATTCTATCAGTTTTTTACATGTTTCTTACACATGTATGGCTAACAAAAGGAAACATTATGAGGTATATAAAAATGGCCCAGGAATATTTTGTAGATCCACAGCAGAACTGGAAGGCAATATCTTCGTTCAAGGTTTGAGGTCTTAACCAAGCACAATTAGCCTAACTGAAGATGTCTGTATTTTTGGAGCCTTGTTGCCTTCCAGTGTGCAGAATTATGAATTAAGAGGCTTCATGCTTCTAGAAAAAGTCTTTCTGTTAGTGATTAATGCATTTGACTGTAGCTTATGCACATACTTATCCCCAAACCTCAGGGCCTCTTGTTTTCCTTACTTCAGTAAAAGGGATGCTCTGTATGTACACTGTCACCCAGGCTGGAACGCAGGTATCATTCTAGACTCCTCCTCCTTCCCTTCTAGTTAATCCCTAAGAAATCTCTGCTGCTGTGTATTAGTTCTTAATGTACTACTTTATCTTACCCATATTTCTGGAATAGGTACCTGCACTGATCCCTCTCCCTGCATTATTAACCTCTTCAAACCAGGAAGGCCAGATTTCTGTACAAAACTGCTTAAAGTTGACTATTACCCTGCTTCTCTCATTTCATACAGGATAAGCCTTAATTAGCTTATTAGCCTGTCATATCATACAGAGGCCTTTGTCTTGGCCTCCTCTTCTCCCCTTCTTCACTACCCCTGCCTGCCCTTCAGTTCATTATCCCCTGAACACTACAAATCTTTGGAATTGCATATTAATCAGTATGAAACATCTTTACCCTGCAAATGCTTATGCTCAGGAACTCAAATATCACGTAAGCTTTTGTTATTTCACCTAAGAATTAATTGTACCTTTCTCCTAGGGCTCATAACATTTTGTATATATGTACTTCAATAAAGACTATCATTGTGGAAAAATCACCTTTATTAAACATGTCATTTTAGTTTTGAATCTTTCCAAATTAAGTATAACAGGTATCCCTCTTAGTTTATCAGTTCTTAGTTTACTTAAATTCTGTTGTAGAAACTAAGAGCTGAACTTGAACCTGGGGCACATGTTCATATCACTGATATTTGGGTAATTCATTCAGTATCTGTAACAGTTCCCCTAAGTCTGAGGTACACTTATTTAGCTTTAGAAATACAAGGATCAAAGAGTAAAATAATTAGAAATGCTTTTTGTTAGTTGGACTGAAATAACTATTACCAAGTGGTGCCATCTTACACAAAGAAAATGTCAACTTTTTACTCTAAATCTTCATCCTTTGCATTTGAGGTAAGATGATAGTTTCACTGATGATCTAAGGATAATGCTGGAATATTGAGATTTTTCTCTCTCAATATTTTAGAAAATCAGTGCAGATTCTATTGGAGATGAAGGGTTCTTTGACCTATTAAGCCGATTTCAAAGCAATCGGATGGATGATCAGAGGTGCTGCTTACAAGAGAAGAACTCTACATCAGCTGCAGTGGCAGCTTCTTCTACTCCCCTCAAAAGGATGCTAAAAAGTAAGTTATTTGTGCCTCTCCTGCAGTTTGAGTAGTTCTCTTTGATATTCTTGTAGTTATTTCTGAGAATTTAATTCTTATCATAGGAGGTACAATCAAGAAGCCTGAATCAAAGTATATCTGAAATGCTGGAATTTGTACAGTTTTAAACAAGGTTTTGTTTCACTGCCCCTGAGTTTATCTGTATTTCTATCTAGTGCGGTGTACTTTTTAATAACTATATCATACTGCCTCCTGAGCTTCCTAGGGGTTGGGGAAAAGAAAATCTATGTTAAACAATAATGAGGAAAAAACTTTAGTTATACATACCTTATGATTACATGTAAAATACGAATGCTTCATATGTGGTTTTAAAAAGAAAAGCTCAGACAGACTGAAGAGGGGCCTGGGGCTATGGCTGCAGCTAAGGCTTGCCTGAGCCTCAGAAAGATGAAAATAGGCTGTCTACTTACAATTTTCTATTTCAGCTACCAAAAGACTTCTCCTGAAGATCAAGACTTGCCAACAGCACTTATAGTTAGCTAAATGTCCTAACCAGAGTATGAAATAAAAATACTGTCCCATTCATCCTGGGCTGAGAAATTATGTAAGAAAAGCTATTTACCTCCAAAATCTACCCCCATATCTTATAAAGTTACATATTAGGTGCTATTAGATAAAGGGAAATACAGTCAAATCTGAATAACCATATGAAGTGCTCTGAAATTGATTCTCCCTTCACCACCCATCTAGTCTGGCCCCAGCCTATCAGTGACGCTCAGCAACAGAGCTAAAGCAAGAGGGCAGGGAGGGTGCTGGGACTGAATAAGGCAGAAATAAATTATATGTGTATAATATGCTTAAATGACTATTATTTTTGGATTTTTTTCCCCCTCTATCCATAGCACCACCGGTTTCTGTGGTATCTCCCAACACAGATGAATTTTTAGACCTTCTTGCCAGCTCACAGGGCCGCCGTCTAGATGACCAGAGGGCCAGTTTCAGTAATCTGCCTGGGCTTCGTCTGACACAAAACAACAGTCAGTCAGTACTTGGCCATCTGATGACTAATGACAACAAAGAGCCTGATGAAGACTTCTTTGACATCCTCGTCAAATGTCAGGTGTGTCTGCATGTTTTTGTCATTCTCTATATAGCTCAGATGTTGTGAAGAACTTCTGCAGTATTATGTTCTAACTTGGAAAAAGCTCACTGTATATTAGTGAGGCAATCAGTTGATTATTCGGGGAGACATGCCCTTGCGATAGCTTCTTCTCTTGTGTCTCTTTCGGCTGTGAGGTGGGGTGTTGCTGATGACTCCCTCTGAGCTGTGGTAGACAGTGCAACAGAGACCTGAAGGTAAAGCAGTGAATATTTGCTGAAAGAGCATTCCGTGCAGACNTGATTATTCGGGGAGACATGCCCTTGCGATAGCTTCTTCTCTTGTGTCTCTTTCGGCTGTGAGGTGGGGTGTTGCTGATGACTCCCTCTGAGCTGTGGTAGACAGTGCAACAGAGACCTGAAGGTAAAGCAGTGAATATTTGCTGAAAGAGCATTCCGTGCAGAGACAGCATGTTGAATATTTGCTGAAAGAGCATTCCGTGCAGAGACAGCATGTTCAAGGAGTGGCAAGGTGGCCAGTGTGACTGGTACAGAGTAAAGGGCAGAGAGCGCTTATAGAATGAGGATGGAGAGGTAGTCAGAGCCTAGATCATATAGACTCTTGTAGGCCATGATGAGGTCTTGTATTCCAGATGTGACAGAAAGACATGAGAGGGTTCTGGGGGATCATCCTAACAACTGCTGAAAGAATGTGATGGCAAGGGTGTCAGAAGGAAACTAATGTGGTAATAAGGCAAAAAATATTGGTGACTTGGACTGGTGTACTGGGCATAGTGGTAAGTGGTCAGAATAGGGACATATTTTTGAAATTAGGGTTGGTTGGCAAGATCTGTTAATAAACTAGATGGAGGGTAAGAGAGAATTCAGGATGATTCCTACCTTTTTGGCTTAATAACTGAGTAAATTTCAATAAATTGAGTAAATTTCAGTAAATAATCAGTGCCATGTACTGAAACAGAAGAAGGGGAAAAAAAATAAAAGAACTCCTGACAAAAAAAAAGCCCTGGATTTAATGGCTTCATGGGTAAACTCTACCAAATGTTTAAACAACACCAATCCAAAAATTGAAGAAAGGGACACTTCCTATGTCATTCTATGAGGCAAATACTACCCTAAAACCAAAGCCAGTTAAGGCTATAAGAAAACTACAGACCCATATCCTTTTCGAATATAGATGCAAAAATTAACAAAATACTAGCAAACAGAACCCAGCACCATGTTAAAAGGATTATATGCCACAAAACCTAATGGGGTTTATTCCTAGAATCCAAAGATGGTTCAACATATGGAAATCAACCAATGTAATATACCACAATAATGAAATGAAGAAAAAAACAATCAATTGATGCAGAACAATTATTTGATAAAATTCAACACATTTTCATGATAAACAGACTAGGAATAGCAGGAAACTACCATGACATAATAAAAATCACTTACCCCGGCTATCATCATACTAGCGCCCAGTGTGTGGATCAGCTTACTCAGTGAAAAAAGGCTGAGAGCTTCTTAAGATCAGGAACAAGACACGGATGCCCACTTTGCCACTTACATTCAACACAGTACCAGAAGTTTTAGCCAGTTAGGTAAGGAAACCGAAGGCATCCAAACTGGTAAAGGTAAAATGGTCTCTGTTTTAGAGATAACAGGGTCTTTTTCTTTTCCTTTGGCTGCACCAGATGGCATGAGGGATTTTAGTTCCCCCAACTAGGGATTGAAGCCATGATCCTACAGTAAAAGCGTGGAGCCCTAACCACAGGACCACCAGCAAATTCCCTCGAGATGACAGGATCTTCTGTGTAGAAAATCAAAGATTTCACCAAGAAAAAAAAAGAAAGTCACAAAGTTAAAAGATATAATATCAACATCTACAATCAGTTATATTTCTATAAACATAGTCCAAAAGGGAAATTTAAAAAAACAGTTCCACCTACAGTAGGCTGTAAGTAGTATCAAAGAGAATAGTTAAGAGTTAACCAAGAAGGTGAAAGATTCATCCAGTGAAAACTACAAAATATTTCTGATAGAAATTAAAGATGACATAAGTCTGAAGTTCATGGACTATAAGACTTTTCAGTTCAGTGACGCTTTTTTACAAAAATAAAAAATCCATCCTAAAATGCAGATGGAATCTCAAGGAAACCCAAATAGCCAAAACTGTCTTGAATAGGAAGAACAACATTGGAGGACTCACACTTGCAGATTTCAGAATTTACTACAGAGCTACAGTAATCAAAACAGTGTCATACAAGCATAATGACACATAGACAGCCCAGAAGTAAACACTCATATATATATATATATATACACACACACATATATATGGTCAAACAGTTTTCAGCAAGGTTGCCAAGACCATTCAGTAGGGAAGGAATCTTAACAATTGATGCTGAGAAAACTGGATATCTACACATAAAAGAACTGATGCTGGGAAAAGGGGATATCTACATACATACGTACCTAATACCAGATAACATAAGGGGGAAAGCTTCATGACTTTAGATTTGGCTATGGTTTCTTGATTATAACACTACAGGCATAGGGAATAAAAAGACGAATTGGACTTTATGCAAGTTTAAAACTTCTCATGCAGCAGACACTATCTCCAAAGCACAAAGGCAACCCACAGGAAACATCTGCAACTCAAGTAACTGATAGAGATTAATCCAAAATAGAGAGAACTCCAAAGGCTCAACGACAGCAAAAGCCTGATCCAGAATGGGCAAAGAACACAGATAGATACTTCTCCAGAGAAGACATACAAATGGCCAATAAGCACAGGAAAAGATGCTTGACATCTTAAATCATTAGAGAAAGGAAGATCAAAACCACAGTGACATACCAAAACCACAGTGACATACCACTTTACACCCATTAGGACGGCTATCAAAACAAACCAAACAGTGCAGAAAACAGCAAATGTTGTTGTGGATGTGGAGAAACTGGCACCCTTGTACATGGCAGGTAGGATTATAAAATGGTGAAGCGGCTATGGGAAACTATGCCAGTTCCTTAAAAAATTAAAAACAATTATCATATGATCCAGCAATCCCACTTCTGGGTGTGACTGAAGACGAGGACATGAACAGGTATTTGTTCACAATATGATACACCCATATTCACAGCAGCATTATTCACAACAGCCAAAATTGGAAGCAACCCAAGTGTCCACCAACAGATGACTGGATAAACAAAATGTGGTGTACTTACACAATGGAATATTTCGGCCTTAAAAACACTCTACAACGTGGAGGAACCTTGACGCTATTATGCTGAGAAATACACAGTCACAGGAGGACAAACTGCATGATTCCACTTGTGTGGGTCAGTTAACAGAGACAAAGCAGAATGGTGGTTGCAGAGGCTGGAGGGAGGGGAGGGGGGAGTTGTTAAGAGGTTTAGAGTTTCAGTCTTGCAAGGCTAAAAAAGTTCTGGAGATGGATGGTGGTGATAATTACACAATATGAATGTACCTGATACTGAACTGTACACTTAAAAATGGGTGAAATGGTAAATTTATGTTTATTTTTATCTCAGTTTTTTAAAAAATGATTTACTGGAAGAGTACCGGAGAGCCTGATCTGGAAAAATAGGAATCAGTGGTCAACATGGGATATTAAAGTGATTTCAGAGATGGTGCAGTTTATGAGAATAACTATGTCTGGCCTCTGACCATGAGAGCTAATGGATAAGGCAGAGGGTAAGGATGAGAACACCAGGGGAGAGGAGGTCTAGGAACTGAAGTGCCTGAGTGCTGGATGAATTAAAGGACAATGAAAGGACCAAGAACTGTGACAGGAGAGAGAATGAAGAGTGAAGGTGTGTGTGTGCACCAGGGTGGTGCTGACTAGGCGGCCAGTCCACCACTGCATCCTCACGGGATCGCGCGGTTAAATGTCAGGCACGAGTACACAGCAGCACAGAGGGCACTCAGAGGCCAGCTGTCACATTCCTACTCTCTTAGGCTACAATACCAGACACTATCCTGTAGACTTTTAAAGTGCTTTTATTTTTTATTTGATCAAAAACATTTCTAACATACTTCTAAGAACCATAAGCTAGTACTTACAAGATTTAAATGCTTAAGACCAAGGGTAGGCAAATTTTTCTGTAAAGGGCCATAGAGAAACAATTTTAGGCTTTTTGAGCCCATTGGCCTTTGTTGCAACTGCTCAACTCTGCCATTGTAGCAGGCGAACAGCCATACACAGTTCAAAACAAATGAGCACAGTGTTGAAATGAAAGTACTATTACAAAAACAATGGGCAGTAGAGTTATGGTTTGCTGACCCTTGGCCAAAGACATGTTATAAGGAAGCGATGCAGAGTTTCTGTGCCTCACATTACATTCCTAAAGATCGGGTAAGTTTTATTTGGTGATGCCTACTATGGTAAGNACCACAGAATTATGAGATGAGGAAATGGTTGTTTAAAACCTCTAAACTTTGGGGTGGTTTGCTACACAGTGGTACATAACCGATTAGGCAGAAAAATAATTAACTGTAAAAAGATTTGGGAAAAGAAAAGTCAGAGAGAGGAGATAGCAAGCATAAAGGCCCAGGTGGGGATGTTTGAAGCATTCAAAGAATGGGCAAGAAGGCTAGAACAACTGTTATTTTACGCCATGAGGTTGTGCTATCCACATTAACACAGAAACGCACTGCAGAAATTGCCGGCAAATTGGATGAGAAAAGATTCAGGATGACGACAAGGTTTGTGAACTACGTCTTGTGAATGAGCTGGAGGGCAGAAGGGGACTAGGCCATAGTAACGAGTATGGTTTTTACTTAAGTGTAACAGGAAGTCAGGCACTAGAGAGTTTTAAGCACAGAAATGATAGAATCAGGATTACGTTTTAAAATCACTGGGGCTGCTAGTGGAAGCCGGAACAGAGAGCAGAAGCAGGAAACTAGAAAGAAGGCATGTGGCAAAGCCCAGCTAACAGGCCACCAAGCACATTACTTCTTTCTGAACACATGGTGATAGTGGTGTCTTCCAGTTAAGTATGTGACAATTAAGTCCTGGTCAGCACAACAGCAGTGGAAGAAATATGCACCACATCCATGAAAGCCTCCCTGCTTGAACTTCCATCAGCTGCCACCCCTACCAGCCCCCACCAGGCAATGGGGAGGACGCTGAGCCCTAGAGGAGAGCAGCCGGACTATGGAAGGAGCTGGGACCCTAAACAACCACATGCAAGGCCACCTATTAAGTGGGAACCTGTGTTTTTACTTTCACGTGAATGAAAATTAATTTATTTTAGGGTAAGTCCTAAGATTTGGGGGGTTGGTTTTTTAATACCATCTTGTGCTACTGTAATTAATATAGAGATCCACTGCAGAAATTCTGGTAAATTGGATGTAAGAAGTAAGGACAAGAAAAGACTCAGGATGATGTTAAGGTTTGTGACCAGAGCAACTGGGAGAATGGGAAAAGACTGAGGACACTCAGGTGGGCAGACAACAAGTTCTGATATAACAAGCATCTGCTTCGGACACAGTACATTTCAAATGTTTAGTGACATCCACACAGAGATGTCCCATACACAGTATGGCGTAAGGAGAGAAGTGGGTCTACAGAAGTACAGGTGAGAGCCTTCAAGATGTAGCTGAGCAATTTCAAATCCTAAAAGATGACGCTGTGAAAGGGCCACACGCAATATGCCAGCAAATTTGGAAAACTCAGCAGTGGCCACAGGACTGGAGAAGGTCAGTTTACATTCCAATTCCAAAGAAGGGCAATGCCAAAGAATGTTCAGACTACCACACAGTTGCACTTATTTCACACGCTAGCAAGGTAATGCTCAAAATCCTTCAAGTCAGGCTTCAACAGTACATGAATCGAGAACTTCCAGATGTACAAACTGGATTTGGAAAGGCAGAGAAACCAGAGATCAAACTGCCAACATCCACTGGATCATAGAAAAAGAGAATTCCAGAAAAACATCTACTTTTGTTTCACTGACTATGTTAAAGCCCGACTGTGTAAGTGAAAGTGAAGTCGCTCAGTCGTGTCCGACTCTTTGTGACCCCATGGACTGTAGCCCACCAGGCTCCTCAGTCCATGGAATTTTCCAGGTAAGAGTACTGGAGTGGGTTGCCATTTCCTTCTCCAGGGGATCTTCCCAACCCAGGGATCAAACCCAGATCTCCCGCACTGCAGGCAGACACTTTACCATGTGGATCACAACAAACTGTGGAAAATTTTTAGAGAGATGGGAATACCAGACCACCTTACCTGCCTCCTGAGAAACCTACATGCAGGTCAGGAAGCAACACCGAATGGAGAGAAACATGGAAACACACGTTACCATATGTAAAACAGAAAGCCAAAGGGAATTTGCTGTATGGCTCAGGGAGCTCAAACTTGGGCTCCGTAACCACTTAGAGGAGTGGGATGGGGAGGGAGGAGACGTATGTAGACCTATGGTTGATTAATGCTGATGTTTCGCAGAGACCAATACAATACTGTAAAGCAATTATCCTTCAATTTAAAATAAACTAAAAAAAAAACAAACCTGAGAACTGGACATGGAATAATGGACTGGTTCAAAATTGGGAAAGGAGAACATCATGGCTGTATATTGTCACTCTGCTTATTTAACTTATATGCAGAGTACATCATGTGAAATGCCAGGCTGGATGAAGCTCAGGCTGAAATCAAGACTGCCAGGAGAAATATCAATAACCTCAGATATGCAGATGACACTACCCTAACGGCAGAAAGTGAAAAGGAACTAAAGAGCCTCTTGATAAAAGTGAAAGAGGAGAGTGAAAAAGCTGGCTTCAAACTCAACAGACGAAAAATGAAATCATGGCACCTGATCCCATGACTTCAAGGCCAATAGATGGGGAAACAATGGAAACAGTGAGAGGCTTTATTTTGGGGGGCTCCAAAATCACTGCAGATGGTGACTGCACCCATGAAATTAAAAGACACTTGCTTGCTCCTTGGAAGAAAAGCTATGACTAACCTAGAGAGCTTACTAAAAAGCAGAGACATTACTTTGCCAACAAAGGTCTGTCTAGTCAAAGCTATGGTTTTTCCAATAGTTTCATATGGATGTGAGAGCAGGACCATAAAGAAGGCTGATCGCCGAAGAATTGATGCTTTCAAACTATGGTGCTGGAGGAGACTCTTGAGAGTCCCTTGAACAGCAAGGAGATCAAGCAGTCAATCCTAAAGGAAATCAACCCTGAATATTCACTGGACAGGCTGATGCTGAAGCTGAAGTTCTAATACTTTGGCCACCTGATGTGAAGAGCTGATTCCTTGGAAAAGACCCTGATGCTGGGAAAGACTGAGGGCAGGAGGAGCAGGGGACGACACAGGATGAGGTGGTTAACTCGAGGGACACGAGTCTGAGCAAGCTCTGGGAGTCGGTGATGAACAGGGAAGCCTGGCATGCTCTCTGTAGTTCATGGGTTGCAAAGAGTTGGACACGACTGAGCAACTGAACAATAAAGATGCAGATGAGATGGATAAACCATGGACTGGCTAAGACCACCACAAGATCTATTATGAAGACAAAAGACTGAGACCTGGAGCATGCCAACGCTTGGAGGATGGAGAGAACAAGGGGATGCTAGTAAGAGATGATGTCAATGAGTGAGGCAGAAGAAGACCAGGAGAGGCTGTTATTCCAGAAGCCAAGTGAAGAAAGATAGGAACAGATAACTGTATCAAACGCTGCTGAAAGATCAAGTGATCAGAGGACAAGAAAATGACCACCGGATTTGGTACAGCAGTTTTTAACAAAGTGGTAGGGACCAGAGTCTGGGGGTTAGAAAGAAAATGTTCAGGTAAAGGATTTAGGTCAGGGTAACATAGTGACTCCATGCTCCAAAGCACTCCCCAGACTCCCACTTCTGGCCAAGATGGAGTAACATGGACCAGATTTACCTTCCTGCCTGAACAACCAGGAAAGAACACTGCACAAAATATATGAAATGGTTTTCAAGACACTGAACACCAAGCAAGAAAGGTGATCCTTGCAAGACAGGAAACAAACATGGATAAACCTTCCACTGCCTCAGCTTACTGTCTTGAGAGTCTCTAGATCACAGGCACCCAGAGAGGAAATTCAGGCAGAATTCAGGCAGCTGGGCTCCTTGAGGAGATCTGAGTTGAGTTTGAAGAAACCAAGGGAGCGGGAGATAAGTGGGAAAATCTGCAGAGAGACAGACCTCCAGAGGTCTGCAGAGGGTCCCTGCAATACAGTAAAGAATATCTGATCTTTGTTCCCAGTTCTTCCAAAACCCTTGAGATTTCCTAACTGACAGGACTGTGTTAATGCTAATAAGGTGACTCATGGTGGGCTCCTAGACAGTCTCAGGTTGGGGACTGTTCACCAGAAAAACCAAGCAGGACTCCCCTGGTGCTCCAGTGGCTGAGAGTCTGTCTGCCAATTTGGGGGACATGGGTTCAACCCCTGCTCCGGGAAGATTCCACATGCCAAGGGGCCCATGGGCCACAGCCACTCAGCCTGAGCCCCTTAGAGCCCATGCTCCGCGACAAGGAGCCACTACAGCGAGAAGCCTGCACACCCGAACTAGAGAACCCGCACACAGCGGCAAACACCCAGCAGAGCCGAGAGTGATTAGTTAAAAAAAGACCAAGCGCATGATTAGAGCACTGGAACTCGTTCAGCCACCCTCCCTCTGGGGACGAGAGGGCCGCTGCAGACGGGGTCAGTCAGGTGGCCGATGAACCAATCATGCCTGGAATGAAACCTGATAAGAAAGACTCTGGACTTTCACTCAGCTCCTCCTGCAAGAGCACCAAAGTGGCAACCAGATGTCGAGCCACCATGGACAGGGGGACGCTGGAGCCCACCAAATAACGACACCCCACCTCCAAAGACAAAAACGCCACAGCGAAATGGCGGGAGGGGCACAACCACAATAAAAATCAAGCCCCACACCTGCTGGGTGGCTGACCCACAAACTGGAGAACAATAACACCAGAGAAGTTCTCCCACTGCTGTGAAGGCTCTGAATCCCACATCAGATTCCCAGGCTGGGGATCCAACAAAGGGACTGAGAGTCCCCAGGGAATCTGTGAAGCCCAGCGGGATTCGATTGTAGGACTTCCGTAGGACTGGCGGAAACAAACTCCAGTCTTAGAGGCACAAACAAAATTGTACACCCACCAAGACCCAGAGCAGAGGAGCAGTGACCCTACAGGAGACGGAACCAGAACTGCCTGCTAGTGTTGGAGGGCACCCTGTGGAGGCGTGGGTTGGCAGGGCCTGACCACAGGGACGGGGGCACTGGCAGTAGTAGGCCTAGAAGCTCCTCCTTGGCATAATTCCTCTTGAAGGTTGCCATTAACCCTACCATAGAGCCCACAGACCCCAGGGCTAGATTGCCACAGGCCAAACTACCAGGGAGGGCGCGTAACCCCACCCATCAGCAGATAATTGTATTAAGCTTTACTGAGCAAGGCCCTCCCATCAGGAAGCTTATACAAGCCTCTTAGCCTCATCCATCAGAGGGCAGACAGAAGCAAGAAGAACCACAATCCCACAGGAGCTGGAGCAAAAGTCACATTACAGAAAGTTAATTAGGATGTAAAAACAGAAAGTTACACCCCGGATGAAGGGACAAGATAAAACGCCAGAAAAGAAACTAAATGAAGTGGAGACAGGCAACCTTCCAGAAAAAGAATTCAGAATAATGATAGTGAAGATGATCCAGGAGCTCCAGAAAACAATGGAGAAGATGCAATAAATGTTTACCGAAGACCTAGAAGAACTAAAAAACAAAAAACAGAGATGAATAATACATTAGAAGAAATTAATAGCAGAACAACTGAGGCAGAAGAACGGATAAATGACCTGGAAGACAGAATGATGGAAATCACTGCCATGGAACAGAATATAGAAAAAAGAATGAAAAAAACAAGGAAAACAGCCCAACAGACCTCTGGGACAACATTAAACGCACCAACATTTGCACCATAGGGGTCCCAGAAGGAGAAGAGAGAGAGAGAGGACCTGAGAAAATATCTGAAGAGCTAACAGATGAAAATTTCCCTAACGTGGGGGAGGAAATAGTCAACCAAGTCCAAGAAGCACAGAGAGTTTCAAGCAGGACAAAGCTAAGGAGGAACACACTGATACACACAGTAATCATAAAGACAAAGATAAAATATTATCAAGGAAAGACAACAAATAACATACAAGAGAATGCCCATAAGGTTATCAGCTGATTTCTCAACACAAACTCTACAAGCCAGAAGGGAATGGCATGATATAGTGAAAGTGACGAAAGGGAAGAACAGACAACCAAGGATACTCTACCCAGCAAGACTCTCCTTCAAATCTGATGGAGAGATCAAAAGTTTTCCAGACAAGCAAAAGTTAACAGAATTCAGTACCACCAAAGCAGCTTTACAATAAAAGCTAAAGGAACTTCTTCAGGCAGGAAACACAAGAGAAGGGAAAGACTTGCAGAAAATAAACCCAAAACAATTAAGAAAATGGTAACAGGATCCCACATATCAATCATTACCTTAAATTTAAATGGATTAAATGCACCAATCAAAAGACACAGATTGGCTGGGCAGATGAAAACATGTACATACATGCATTTCCACTTACCACAGCACTCTGCTTGACTTTCCAAATTGCATATAATTATTTACACTGGGCTTCTCTGGTGGCCCAGATGGTGAAGAATCCGCCTGCAGTGCAGGAGACCTGGGTTCAATCCCTGGGTTGGGAAGACTCCCCTGGAGGAAGGTATGGCAGCCCACTCCAGTATTCTTACCTGGACAGAGGGGCTTAGCAGGCTCCATGGGGTCACAAAGAGTTGGATACAACTGAGTGACTGAGCACAGCACATGTTCCCATTATGGCTTGCAACTGTAATTATCCTTTTTTTTTGGTCTGGCTACTGATTGTGAAAACTGATAGAAACATCTTTTACTACTGTGATTATGTAACTAGTACTCAATACCACTGTATCATAATTGGTCAACAGGAAAATAATAGAATTCTGTATCACCAAAACTACCATTTAATAGAAAAACCTTTAATCACTTTTTAAAATCTTGATGCACAGCAGAATTATCTTGAAATTTTTTGAAAAAATACAATTGCTCAGGTATTGCTTTTTTTTTTTTCCTCCAGAGCTCCAGATATGTTTTTAACTAGCAGCCATGTTTATTTTAAAAACAACTGGACCATATGATGATCTTTTACTTTTATCTAGTTTTACTTCCTCTATTTCATATGCAGTGCTCCCATTTCATTTAGATTATGTTTTCCAATTTCTCCATTTTTTTTTTTAATTTTCTTTGAGACCTTTATCAAGCACAGAAAAGTTGTATTTACATTTATATATAGTATAGCATAATATATGTATATGCTATACTATAATGAATAGTATGCATAATATATTTTAGAAAACTTATTAATTTTGCCTAACTAAAAATTTTTTTGACATTTTGATTCCACTCATTTGACTTAGTATGAATAGAATGCTAGATTTCTAATTTTAAAAAACAGATATGCAACAAGGGCTTACTGTATAGCACAGGGACCTATGGTCAATATCTCGTAATAATCTATAATGGAAAATAATCTGAAAAATAACATATGTGCATATGTGTAACTGAATCACCTTGCTGTGCACCTGAAACACTCTAAGTCAGCTATACATCAATAAAATATATATATTCAGGAAAACAAACTCTGGACACTGCCACTCAGAGGAGCATCCTGGCTGGTGACACACTGATGTGCTGAGATGATGAAACACCTGGCTTCCATGAGGACACGGGAGCTCTGCACTCTCCGCACAGACTTGCCCTATCTGTCTCTTCATCTGGCTGATCTTCGTCTATATTCTTTATAATATGACCATTAACTGTAGTGCTTTCAGTCATTTTAGTGAATCATCCAATCTGATGGGGTTGTGGGAACTGCTCAATCTATAGTTAGTTGGTCAAAAGTACAGGTGGCCTCTAAGACATGCATCTTAGGTGGGGAAAGTCTTGTAACCTTACCTTGCGGGGTGTACACTAACTCTGGATAGGCAGTGTCAGAACTAAACTGGCGGACACCCAGCCTGAGAGAACTGGTATCAAAACAGACCCCTCTGAGTCTTCAGCACAGTGCTGACCACTGCATGCATAAGAGGAAAGTAGCTGAGGCCTGAGAAAGAACCACGCAAAGAATTCAATGCAAAAATAAAGAGTAAAAAGAAATAAGAAAACAGGCAATAGGGAAGATGATAAAACCAAAATTTGGTTCTTTGGAATGAAGAATAAAACCTATATTAACAAAGAAAAAGAGAAGGCCCCCAAAACCAGTATCAAAGAATGAAAACTCATTCATGATTAGAAGAAAACATTTAGCAAACCAAGAATAAAAGAAACTTTGTCAGAGTACTAGAGCAAGCACTACACTTGGTAAATATTGAGACCCTTCCTTCTGCAATCAGGAATGAGACAAGGGAAAAGGCGCTGGAGGGCATCTACGACACTGGCAATGTTCTCCTCCTTCACCTGGACAGTAATTACATAGGTGCTTGCTTTTTAGTAACTCGCTAAGGTGAACATTTGTATTTTACACACTTTTCTGTATGCATGTCTATTTCACATTTTACAAAAGGTTTTTTTTTTTTTCACCCTATGGGAAAGCCTAATTAAGCTACTGTTATGACCTAAACTAAATCTCTCCATCCAAATTCATATGTTGAAGTCCTAACCCCCAGTTCCTCAGAATATTTGAAGGCAGGATCTCTAAACAGGTGATTAAGTTAAAATGAGGTCATTAGCATGGGCCCTACTCCACTATGACTTGCGTCCTTATAAGAGGAAATCTGGACACAGGCAGGTTCGAGGGAGAATGACACGAAGACACAAGGAGAAGATGGCCACCTGCAAGCCAGAGAGACCACAGGAAACCCGCTCTGCAGACACCCTGACCTTGGATTTGCAGCCTCCAAAACTGAGAAAAATTTCTGTCGTCTAAGCTGCCCAGTCTGGGGTACTCTGTCACGGTAGCCCTAGCAAACTAACACAAATTTCTTCAGACATAAAAAAACTAACAAAGTCAACAACTCACAGACTCTTGATATGTCAAAGAAGTTTAACTGCAATGAAGAAAGGTATGACTAAAAGAACCACGGAGTACGGGGACTAATCAAGTATACTGATAAATTTCATAAACAACTGGGCCAGACATCCTGGAATGTGAAGTCAAGCACCACTACGAACAAAGCTAGTGGAGGTGATGGAATTCCAGTTGAGCTGTTTCAAATCCTGAAGATGACACTATGAAGTGCTGCAATCAATATGCCAGCATATTTGGAAAACTCAGCAGTGGCCACAGGACTAGAAAAGGTCAGTTTTCATTCCAATCCCAAAGAAAGGCAAAGCCAAAGAATGCTCAAACTACCGCACAATTGCACTCATCTCACACGCTAGTAAAGTAATGCTCAAAATTCTCCAAGCCAGGCTTCAGCAGTAAATGAACCGTGAACTTCCTGATTCTCAAGCTGGTTTTAGAACAGGCAGAGGAACCAGAGATCAATTGCCAACATCCGCTGGATCATGGAAAAAGCAAGAGAGTTCCAGAAAAACATCTATTTCTGCTTTATTGACTATGCCAAAGCCTTTGACTGTGTGGATCACAATAAACTGTGGAAAATTCTGAAAGAGATGGGAATACCAGACCACCTAACCTGCCTCTTGAGAAATCTGTATGCAGGTCAGGAAGCAACAGTTAGAACTGGACATGGAACAACAGACTGGTTCCAAATAGGAAAAGGAGTACGTCAAGGCTGTATATTGTCTCCCTGCTTATTTAACTTATATGCAGAGTACATCATGAGAAACGCTGGACTGGAAGAAACACAAGCTGGAATCAAGATTGCCGGGAGAAATATCAATAACCTCAGATATGCTGATGACACCACCCTTATGGCAGAAAGTGAGGAGGAGCTAAAAAGCCTCTTGATGAAAGTGAAGGAGGAGAGCGAAAAAGTTGGCTTAAAGCTCAACATTCAGAAAACGAAGATCATGGCATCCAGTCCCATCACTTCATGGGAAATAGATGGGGAAACAGTGGAAACAGTGTCAGACTTTATTTTTTTGGGCTCCAAAATCACTGCAGATGGTGACTGCAGCCATGAAATTAAAAGATGCTTACTCCTTGGAAGAAAAGTTATGACCAACCTGGATAGTATATTCAAAAGCAGAGACATTACTTTGCCCGCTACGGTCCGTCTAGTCAAGGCTATGGTTTTTCCTGTGATCATGTATGGATGTGAGAGTTGGACTGTGAAGAAGGCTGAGCACCAAAGAACTGATGCTTTTGAACTGTGGTGTTGGAGAAGACTCTTCTTGAGAGTCCCTTGGACTGCAAGGAGATCCAACCAGTCCATTCTGAAGATCAACCCTGGGATTTCTTTGGAAGGAATGATGCTAAAGCTGAAACTCCAGTACTCTGGCCACCTCATGAGAAGAGTTGACTCACCGGAAAAGACTCTGATGCTGGGAGGGACTGGGGGCAGGAGGAGAAGGGGATGACTGAGGATGAGATGGCTGGATGGCATCATTGACTCGATGGACGTGAGTCTGAGTGAACTCCGGGAGATGGTGATGAACAGGGAGGCCTGGTGTGCTGCGCATGGGGTAGCAAAGAGTCGGACACAACTGAGCGACTGAACTGAACTGAGAGTTTTTTGAAAAAACTTTTTATGTTTAAAAATGTGAAGTCAAAACACTAGATAACAATAATGATGGGAAAGGCATCCTAAGATCCCTCTGACGCTCCAGAGATACTTAGAAATACTGGATAACTGTATACTTTATTAGGGAAAAAAGGACTTAAGCTAAGGAATAAAGCCTTGAGAAGATTCAAATATAAAAGAGGAGACTCAAGACTAATGAGAGTAATAGAAGGCAAGCTAAAAACATGCAAAGTGTAGAAACCAAGAGGGGCTTAATCTAAAGGAGGTGTTAGTCAACTATATTAAATACTCCTGAGAAGCTGAGAAAAATAAAGTCTGAAAAAAGTCACTGGATTGGTTAATTAGTTGGTCATCTGTGAAATGACTTTCACAAAATGACGAAGAGCCTAATTCTAAGCAGTTAAGAACTAAGTAGGTGAATAGAAAACACACTTGTGGTTGCCAAGGGGGAGGGGGTGGGAGAGAGACGGAATGGGACTTTAGGGTTAGCAGATGCAAGCTACTATATCTGAAATGGATAAACAACAAGGTCCTACTCTACAGCACAGAGCGCTATATTCAGGACCCTATGATAAACCATAATGGGAAAAAAAATGTATATATACACATGTATAGCTGAGTCACTCTTCTGTAGAGCAGAAACCAACACAACGATGTAAATCAACCATTTTCAATGAAAGTAAAAGAGCTACGGAGTTCCCTGGCAGTCCAGTGATTCGGACTCTGCACTTTCATTGCCATGCTGCTGCTGCTAAGTCGCTTCAGTCGTGTCCAACTCTGTGCAACCCCACAGGCGGCAGCCCACCAGGCTCCCCCGTCCCTGGGATTCTCCAGGCAAGAACACTGGAGTGGGTTGCCATTGCCTTCTCCAATGCATGAAAGTGAAAAGTGAAAGTGAAGTCGCTCAGTCGTGTCCAACTCTTCCCGACACCATGGGCTGGGGATAAATCCCTGGTTAAGGAACTGCTGCTGCTAAGTCACTTCAGTCGTGTCCGACTCTGTGTGACCCCATAGACAGCAGCCCACCAGGCTCCCCCATCCCTGGGTTAAGGAACTAAGATCCATCAAACTGCAAGGCGTGAGTAAAAAAGAATACATCTGAATCAGTTCTAATGAGATGGATGAAACTGGAGCCGATTATACAGAGTGAAGTAAGCCAGAAAGAAAAACACCAATACAGTATACTAACACATATATATGGAATTTAGAAAGATGGTAACGATAACCCTGTATGCAAGACAGCAAAAGAGACACAGATGTATAGTACAGTCTTTTGGACTCTGTGGGAGAGGGAGAGGGTGGGATGATTTGGGAGAATGGCACTGAAACATGTATAATATCATATAAGAAACGAATCGCCAGTCTAGGTTCGATGCAAGATAGAGGATGCTTGGGGCTGGTGCACTGGGATGACCCAGAGAGATGGTATAGGGAGGGAGGTGGGAGGGGGGTTCAGGATGGGGAACACGTGTACACCCGTGGCGGATTCATGCTGATGTATGGCAAAACCAATACAGTATTGTAAAGTTTAAAAAAAAAAAAAAAAACCTAACAGAGGGAAGCTGAGTCCATGGACCAAAAAAAAAAAAAAAAAAGATTGAGGGAATGCCTATGCTTTTTGGGACCACACAGAATTGCACTTATGGTCAACCAAAACACTTTCAGGCCAATGCTTAGGAACAATTCGCATTAGTGCTTAAAAAATAAAGGTTGATAATATTTTTTAAAAAAAAGAACTAAGTAGCTGAAAATGACAAAGAGAGTCTGAACTGAGCAGAGATTCAGAAAAGACTGCAGTGTATGAAATCAAGGCTACACTTGATTTTCAGAGGCAACAAGGTTTACATGACTTCATCAATAGAGCTTTTCTGGTAGGACAGTTTGCCACTTCTGGGGATTGCTCTCATGATTTCCCTGGGATATAAGAGGGGTTAAGAGGGGTGAGGATCCTAGATCTTGAAATGTCTGAATCAACTGTTCTGAGGTGACGCTAGTGGTAAAGAATCCACCTGAGGATGCAAGAGAGGCAAGTTTGATCCCCAGATCAGGAAGATCCCCTGGAGAAAGAAATGGCATCCCATCCCAGTATTCTTGCCTGGAAAATTCCATGAGCAAAGGAGCAGGCTACAGTCCATAGGGCCACAAAGAATTGAGTGACGCAACTGAGTGACTGAGCACATCAATAGAAATTAATGAGGAAGGATGGAAATAAAGGCTCGAAAGCAAAAAGAGAAGCTCAGAGTTCACACTGTGATTACTAAGAGGACAGAGAAAAAGACCACTGAAAAACTTGGACTGTCTCTGTGTGCACAGGGTGGGATGGAGAATGGAGATTTGGAAAAATAGGAGGCATTCTGCAAAGGGAGATAAATAAAAGAACTGTCAAGCAGCTGAGTTTTGACTATGAACCCCGCAAGGTAATGCTATTGGCAGCTATGCTATTTTCTCCAATAATGACCAGCAGCCCTAGGGGTAGGGGTTAGCAGTGCAGAAATGAGAGAAGACCAGGAGGTGAAGCAGAATAATGGAAGCAGCTGCAAATCTGCCAAACCCCTCCGGTCTCTGACTTCTTGAGAATTCTCACAGGTGATCTCACACGTCCTCCATACAAAGCTGCATCCAAACCTGGTGGAGACCGTGTTAAGAAACAGATTCTGACTGAGTGAATCTGAGGTGGGCATGAGCTTCTGCACTCTGAACAAGCTCCCGGTGATGGCAGAGCTGCAGGCCTACAGACTACACTATGAGTGCAAAGAGTAAAGTCAGAGTGTTAGTTGTTCAGGCCTGTCCAACTCTGCACCCCGTGGACTGCGGCCCTTCAGGCTCCTCTGTCCAAGAGATTCTCCAGGCAAGAATGCTGGAGTGGGTTGCCATGTCCTCCTCCAGGGGATCTTCCCACCCTAGGAACTGAACCCAAGTCTTCCGCATTGCAGGGAGATTCTTTACCATCTCACCCAAAGTGTTAAGGAAAAGTACCTTATGTTGGTTTAGTTCAGTGGCACTATCTGTGATTCTATTATTCGTCAGTCATTAGTCTCTCTCTCAGAGAAGGCAATGGCATCCCACTCCAGTACTCTTGCCTGGAAAATCCCATGGACAGAGGAGCCTGGAAGGCTGTAGTTCATGGGGTCGCTGAGGGTCAGACACGACTGAGCGACTTCACTTTCACTTTTCACTTGCATGCACTGGAGAAGGAAATGGCAATCCACTCCAGTGTTCTTGCCTGAAGAATCCCAGGGATGAGGGAGCCTGGTGGGCTGCCGTCTCTGGGGTCGCACGGAGTCGGACACGAGTGAAGCGACTTAGCAGCAGCAGCAGCAGCAGTCTCTCTCTAGAGAAGGAAATGGCACCCCACTCCAGTATTCTTGCCTGGAGAATCCTGTGGATGGAGGAGCCTGGTGGGCTGCTGTCCACAGAGTCAGACACAACTGAGATGACTTAGCATGCATAAATGCATTGGAGATGAAAATAGCAACCCTCTCCAGTGTTCTTGCCTGGAGAATCCCAGGGACGGAGGAGCCTGGTGGGGTGCCATCTATGGGGTCACACGGAGTGGGACACGACTGAAGTGACTCAGCAGCAGCAGCAGTCTCTCTCCCCTGTTTTTTTTTAATCAATTTTTTCATCTGTCAGTCTTTGACGCTAATAACATCAAAGTTGTTAAATAACAGTAGCAAGCAAAACCTATTACATTCATTCATTTAATATTCACAAGAACTCTTGGAAGTAGTACTATTGTTATCTTCATTTTACAGATTAGAAAAACAAGTAACTTGCCCAAGGCCACTCAGCGATTATGTGGCCCAACCCAGACCAGGCCAGAATACTGGAGTGGGTAGCCTTTCCTTTCTCCAGGGAATCTTCCCAACCCAGGAATCGAACCCAGGTGTCCTGCATTGCAGGTGGATTCTTTACCAGCTGAGCCACAGGGGAAACCCAATAATATTGGAGTGGGTAGCCTACCCTTCTCCAGAGGTTCCTCCTGACCTAGGAATCAAACCGGGGTTTCCTGCATTGCAGGTGGATTCTTTACCAGCTGAGCAATCAGGGAAGCCCTCCAACCCATACTGGCTCTACCTAAAAACTGCCTCTTCAGAGCAAGATGCCAAAGGTCCTGAGGAGCTATTCTGAGAAGGCGGAGAGGAACTGCGGGATCCCATCTCTACAAAGTGGGAAATGCAGAGTGGGCTGTTAACAGGAGATACTCATCTGGGCAGCTACCAACAAAGAGATCTCCAAAGAGATTGCCAGCCAGAGTGGAAATCGGCATAAAAGAGGAGCATCTGATTTCAACGAATTTACACGTGAAATGAATAAGAAAATTAACTTGGATATTCAAGTCAACTGAAGGGCACAGGAGTCAGGGGGTTGCAATTTAGTTCTCGTGCGTTTGTGTAGTTTCCTGGAACTGTGGTTCTCAAACTTCAGAGCATTTCTAACAGTTCTTAGATGAGGACGACGATGATAGTAATGATGATAAAGCTAGTCTGGAGACCACACCTTCATAACCACCATCGTTGTGAAAAATGTCATTGTTTTTCACCACCCACTCATAAATATTCATCTCTAATTTTAACATTCAAATTAATTTGGAGTTTTTGAAAACTACAACCAAATCCGAGCCATTCTGCTGACGGTATTCGTTCAGACTTTTTAAAGTTTTCAGAGATAACTGAAGCCAACAAAAGTCAACGTTTGCTCGCGTCTCGTTTTGCGTGTCTTGCCCCTCTTCCCGAGAACGCCCTTCGAAGCGCGTAAAGTGAGAGCACAGCGCAGCAACCAGAGTTAAGGCCGCCAACTGGCCGGTAAGATAAGGGGGCAGGTCGCTCGCCCACCCCGGTCGACGCCGCGCTCCGAAGTCCCCCGCAGGCCCCGACAGCGCCCCTGGCCTCGCCTGCGCCGCCGCCCACGGAACCCTCCCGCTGCACAAACGCAACCGACCTCGCGGACTCACGTTTCGGGTCGCCCGCCTGCCTCTCCGGGAAGACAGACACCAGACTTTGCAGCTAGTGAAGACGGCCAGCAGCCCCGCAAGCCGCCGAGCACTTCAGCTGGGGGCCTGCCTGGCGCGCGTCCTCATCGATTTACTCGGCCGGCGGCTGTACGTCCTTCCCGGACGCGCGGCTGATTGGCCCGTCAAGGGGGCGGGGCCGGCCTCCGTCGGCCTATTTTACGCCTGCGTTTCTTTATCCTCAAGCTGGACGCTGCAAGTGAAATCTTACTTCGAAGCCGAATATATTAAACGAGTACGAAGCGTATTTTCTTATCGATTTATTTTCTCTAGGTTCTCGAATACTTAACATTTGCAATAAAACATAAATCTGTTCTGAGCGTAATTTTTTTAATGGGGCATGATTAATGACAACAGTAGTCCTGTAGTATTGGGTACTGGGGAGGGGTTGGAGAGTGCACGTTTTGTGGTAATTGGAAATAGTAAGTTTTGCTTTGATTTTGTCCTTAAGTATTGGCCTTGCAGGTTCAGAAAATTCTCCAAAGAGGAAATAATGAATTTTACACATTAGGAGGACTGAGAGGTGTCCATAAGTTATTGGCAGCAAACTTCAAAGTATGTTAAAATTTGCTATATTATGTGGTACACTTGAGTGCGCGTGTTGCTTTTCAGTTGTTTTTTTTTTAAGTAAAATACACCTGACAAAATTTATCATCTTAACCATTTTTAAGAGTAGAGTTGTCATTAAGGACATTTATATTGTTGTGCAAGTATGACCACCACCCATCTCCATAAATCTTTTCATCCTGCAAAACTGAAACTCTGTGCACCTTGTAAAATTCATTACTTCTTCTTTGCCCAGGGCAACCACCAAAGATATTCATCTCTATGAATTTGTCTACTCCAGGTACCTTGAGTGGAATCATACAAGTGGAATATTTGTCTTTCTGTGACTGGCCTATTATTTCACTTAGCATAATATCCTCAAGGATCAACCATGTTACATGTATCAAAATGTCCTTCCTTTTTAAAGACTGAAATTATTCCATTGTATTGTATACCACAGCTTATTTATCTGTTGGACTCCAGTTTCTTTCACCTTTTGGCTCTTGTAACGCTGCTATGAACATCAGTGTACAATATCTCTTTGTGACCCTGATTTTGGTTATTTTGAGCATATATATCTCTAAAGTGGGACTGCTGGATCAAACAGTAATTGTTTTTCATTTTTTTTAAGGAACCACCATCCTGTTTTCCACAACGGCTGTCCCATTTTGTATTCCCTTCAACAGTGCACAAGAGTTCCAATTTCTCCACATCCCACTTGTTTTTGTTTTTTGGCCACACTGCGTAGCATGTGTGATCTTAGTCCCTGCATCAGGGATCAAACTTGTACCCCCTGCATTGGGAGCACAGTCTCAACCACTAAACCACCAAGTAAGTCCCTGTTATTCATTTTTTTAATAGTGGATCTCCTACTGGGTATGAGGCAGTCTTCAGTTGCGTTTCCCTAATGATTAGTGATAGTATCTTTTCACATGCTTATTGGCCATTTGTCTGTCATCTTTGAAGAAATGTCAAGTCTTTTGCCCATTTTTAAATTAGATTTTTGATAGGAGACCTTTATATATTCTGAATATTAATCCATTATCAGACATGACTTGCAAGTATTTTCTTTGATTTCATGGGTTACCCTTTCACTGTTATGTCTTTTGGCTTATCTCAATTTTTAAAAACACTTAAACACTTAAAAAATGAAATTTGGGTAATTCCCTGAAGTCCAGTGGTTAAGACTCAGCACATTCATTGTCATGACATAGGTTCAATCCCTGGTCGGGGGACTAAGATCCCACAAGCTGCATGGCATGGCCAAAAAAATAAAATAAAAATGAAACTTGAATCAGACCTCTGAAGCTTCTGCCATGGAGAAATCAAGGTCTGTACCACCCTCCCATCCCCACTCTCCTTCCATGAACACCCCAACTGAGGAGTCAGAGAACGTAGATACTCCAGTTCTCTTCTCTTTCACATGAAGCTCCAAGAATCTATTTACTTCCATGCAGAAGACAGTGAGGATACACAGGAAAAACAGGTAACCAGACAGCTATTGAAATAAGGTAACTTTTAGTGCTTATTATCTAATGCACTGCAAAGGGAAAATGAATACCCAACATATGGGAAGATCTTCACGTTTTCTCCCTGACAGTGATGGAGGTAGAAGACATAATTTTATAAACACTTTTTACCATGAAATTTATCTGGTTTACCTCAAGAAATTGCCCCCCCTCTTTTTTTTCCCTACTTTTAAACTTAACACTAATGACCTGCTATAATATCTAGAATGTGTAGTACTAAGTATGAAAGTACACTAAAGGAGACTGGCCTGTTTTTAGCAAAATTCCCTTCTGCATACCTGAGAGGTAGGAAAATGGTACTATTGAATAGCCACAAACTAATCAGAGTTCGTTTCTAAAGTACTCAATTCAATGTAGCTGCAGTCTTAGAATTTATACATTTTGCCTTGCTTTCATTAATCAACTTTCACAGGATATTCAGGGTAGAAAGTTCTCTAGATAGTGAATAAAAGAAGACACAAAAGTTGCCAAGTAAACTGGAGAAACAGAATTCTAGATTTAAAACCAGACACTGAGAGACAGGAATAGTTTAGGTGTGAAGAGGTCTTTATTGAAATAATAGCACAGTTACACTTCTAATACCTTTTCCACTTGTATACAATAGATTAAAAATGCTTGCTACATACAGTGCACAGACAGTTCAATAATTAGAACCAACTCAAATGCATTTAAAATAAATAGCCTATTTAATAATTTAAAGTAAATTACTGTACAATATGAAAATAAAGGTACATAAATGTTAGGATCTACAATACCATAGAAAGAAAACCATTATTCTGAATTACACAAAACAGTGCAAGAAAAAGAAGTCCAAATAAGCTTTTGGAGTGCAAAATTTAAATTTCCCATTTTAAATGATCATGCAGACATAGCATTTCAAGCCATGCTATAGTCTATGGCAAAGTTTTAAATTTTTAAGAGGAAAAATGCTAGCCAGTAAATTTACTGTACCATCAAGTGTTGCATCACATAACGCTGCTGCTCTGCCTACAGTACAGTTTAGAAGGGAGGTATCTTGTTGCATTCAAAAAATTGAAATGAACAAGTTTCTGAAGCAAGCACGTTTACCTTTTAAGCCTGAAACAAAATAATATGACAAAGTAATAATTATATCCCTGGGTTTAAGAAAAAAGAAAAGGCCTATACTAAGAAGCAGTTTTCCATCCATTTTAAAACTCCATAATGATCCTTAAAGTAACAATGTAACTCTGGAGAGACATAAAATTCTGACCTCTAGCTGAAAAGTAAGACGGTATCCTCAGGGGTTGTGAGAAAAGCAAAAGTAATTTCTGAATACCTATGTTTAATCTGTATAGAACTTGGTTGCATTACAGGTAGTAATATGCTTAAAGTATAGTTCAGTTTCAGTATGTATATAAAACTGTTATTTAGGCAAAGATCAAGGAATGCGTTTAACACTAAACTGAACACACATCATCCACCTTGACTTTGAGTGCACACTGACAACATAAGAGCTTTTCCGCAGACTTTGGCAACAAGACTACATACAGCAGGTCACGGCGGCACCAGCTTGCGTGGAAGGCTCAAAGCACTGCAGACACCACCACCCCACAGCTCCTATCACAGGGCACATGGCAGTAAGGGGCCTCCTCGTGCTAGGTCACTTTCCAGGTCAGTCCATCCTCAGCTTCACAATGTTCTCAGCTCAGCAGTCTTAAGTCTCTGCCCTCACTGCACAGATTGACACTGGCTGTACTCTATCCATTGTAAGTCCAGAGGGTTACAGTCCTGTCTGCAGAGGAGGACAGGAAGGAAAGATCCTGGGTGTGCCATCTGCACTGAATCACTTTGTCTTTGTGTTCCCCCACCACCATTATAGGAAGCTGTTTGGTGAGGTCTCCTGAATTAAAGAGAAGAGATTTGATTTACATTACAGAGTATGTACAGATTTCACAGGCCTCCTATTACTTTAAGACACTACAGTATGTAAGAGCCTAACACATCAATATAGTACATTGAAAAGTTTAAGCAGTTTAAATTACTGAAGACCTAATTACATGAGCAGTATTTGGGAACACCTACACAGCCACGTGACACAGCTGCCACTGTCTCCTTGAAACCCTCTCACTCTTCCTATCTCCTCGCCTTCAGTGCCACTACACCCTAGTCTCCTTTGATGACTGCCCTCTTCTTCCTGACTTAAATTCTGGTGAATCCCATCAGTCAGCTTTCAAATTTGTTTCCTTTCTACTTCACCTGTTATGAAATTTCATCTAGTACCATGCTACCACAGCCATTTAGATACTTACACCATCCATGCATATTTCATCTCCAACCTTGACTTCTCACCTGAGCTTCAGGCTAGTATACAAGTAGCTATTCGACATCTCATTTGATTGCCTTAACAGTCATCTTAAGTTTAACTTGTTTAAAGCAAATTCTTGCTTTTCTTGCCTAAGCCTGTTTCTCTCCCTACCTGTCTTCCTCATCTCAATTAATGGTACCATCTGCTTTGCTCATACCAAAAACCTAGGAATCAGCACTGATTCCTTTTTCCCTCCCTGCCCAAATCTAATGAAAACAAATTACATTCCTAATTCAGTCACTTCTTACTATTATACCTCTCCCTCTACAACCCTACTCCAAGCCACCATCATCTCCCATGGAACTGGTCCAGTTGCTTTCTCACTAATAATTATACTTATAATCCACTGTCCCTATAACTCAAAATTATATTTTAAAATTTCAGACCATAACACTCCCTGTTTTAAATCTTCCAAAGGATTCTTATTCTGCTTTTTAAAATGCCTACAAAACCCTGCCTCTGATTTATTCTCCTGCCTCTCTTTCCTTTGGTCCACTAAATTCCAGCCACACTGGTTTCCTGTAGTGTCATGATTAAACCAAACCCATTCCTGCCTCAGCATCTTGACCTATGGTCTGTTCCTAGGGTCCTGGCATGGCTTGTTCTCATCAGGTCTCTATGCAAATGGCACTTCCCGGTGAGACGACCTCTAGCCTGTCTAGCATAGGTTTCCCCTGTCTACCTTGTTACTTTCTCTTACCTTGATAATTTTTTAATAGCACTAGCCAATACCTAAAATTACATTGTTTATTAGTTTGCTTTTTATTGGCCTCTAAAGTGTAAGCTCCATCTGTAAGAAAGTTACCTGTCTTATCTCTCTAAAAAAACAGGATACTGGAAATATACAGATTATATTAATACCCTAAGTATTTTAAAGTAGGAGTAAATAGGATTACATAAATGTATATTTTAACATTTACTATCATTGAACTCAAAATGATCCTATATAATAAATGTTGATTCTTTATTTTAGAAACCATTTAACAATAAAAATAAGACTTTTCACTTGGTTTAATAATTTGTCACAATATATTACCAAGTAATTTGCTCATAAAAGCTATAAAACTGAAACTTGAAAATGATGTATAGTCAATTACACTAGATTAACATAAGAGAAAGACCCCAAATATAATAGGAAAGACTAAAAAAAGGGGGGGGGAGAGCAACTTCCATCACCTTGTAGATCTGTCACTTTTATCTTCATATCATAGGATCCTGTTAGCAAGTAGTGAGCTCCAGGAGAGAATCGAACAGAGCGAACATCACTGGAATGAGGGTGGTAACTCTGCACCATTCTTCCTCCTCTTATGTCATATAACATGCAGCTGGAATCTTCTTGTCCTGTGGCTAAAAGACGGCCACTGGGATCTACAGCTACAGATGCCACTGCACTGCCTGCAGAGCAGGAGGAATGAAAGTTTCAATATGCAGAAGCCAATATAGTTACACTTCAACAGCTATTTATTTTCACTGAATCATACACTAAAATTTAATACAGCTTGTTAATACTGTTCAGTTATGGAAGAATCCAATAGTCAACTGATAAATACTTGCATCCTTAGAAGGAAGATTCTGTGAGAAACGAGAAAGATCTTTTTTTTTTTTTTGGTCCTCTGGGAGAACCCCCTGGAGCATTACCTATACTGCAATAGATGAGGCACTTTTCCCAATGCAGTGTTCTCACTGCTGATTAAGTGTCCAGAATTCTCCTATGCCTAGCTCAGAGTCTAGCTGGGAACAAAAGATTAAATAACAAAATATGTTTTAGGACACAGTGTGGGAAATATCTCTAAGCAACACATAATTAACTACCAACAAGAACGGAACTAAAAATAAGCTCTGAATCCACAGGTCAGACCCTTTAGGCCACACAACAATGCCTCCAGTTCAGTTCTTCAGTCGCTCAGTCATGTCCGACTCTTTGCGACCCCATGAATTGCAGCACGCCAGGCCTCCCTGTCCATCACCAACTCCAGGAGTTCACTCAGACTCACGTCCATCGAGTCCGTGATGCCATCCAGCAATCTCATCCTCTGTCGTCCCCTTCTCCTCCTGCCCCCAATCCCTCCCAGGATCAGAGTCTTTTCCAGTGAGTCAACTCTTCTCATGAGGTGGCCAGAGTACTGGAGTTTCAGCTTTAGCATCATTCCTTCCAAAGAACACCCAGGACTGATCTCCTTTAGAATGGACTGGTTGGATCTCCTTGCAGTCCATGGGACTCTCAAGAGTCTTTTCCAACACCACAGTTCAAATGCATCAATTCTTCGGCACTCAGCTTTCTTCACAGTCCAACTCTCACATCCATATGTGACTACTGGAAAAACCATAGCCTTGAATAGATGGACCTTTGTTGGCAAAGTAATGTCTCTGCTTTTGAATATGCTATCTAGGTTGGTCGTAACTTTCCTTCCAAGGAGTAAGCGTCTTTTAATTTCATGGCTGCAATCACCATCTGCAGTGATTTTGGAGCCCAGAAAAATAAAGTCTGACACTGTTTCCCCATCTATTTGTCATGAAGTAACGGGACCAGATAAGTCAACTTTTTCACTCTCCACTTTCACTTTCATTAAGAGGCTTTTTAGTTCCTCTTCACTTTCTGCCATAAGGGTGGTGTCATCTGCATATCTGAGGTTATTGATATTTCTCCTGGCAATCTTGATTCCAGCTTGTGCTTCTTCCAGCCCAGCGTTTCTCATGATGTACTCTGCATATAAGTTAAATAAGCAGGGTGACAATATACAACCTTGACGTACTCCTTTTCCTATTTGGAACCAGTCTGTTGTTCCATGTCCAGTTCTAACTGTTGCTTCCTGACCTGCATATAGGTTTCTCAAGAGGCAGGTCAGGTGGTCTGGTATTCCCATCTCTTTCAGAATTTTCCACAGTTTATTGTGATCCACACAGTCAAAGACTTTGGCAATGCCTCCAAGGGGGTACAAAATGGTTCTCAGGGGACAAAAAAAATACTAAATGTTAACAAGGATTTGTAGCCCTTCAAAGTTTAGCCCTACCAAACCAAAATCTCATTCCTTAGTATTTAATTTCTCTTGTTAGGAAAAAAATTAATTTTGTTTTTCCCCTTAGGGGAAGCAATAATGAAAATAAGGTTGACAAACACTACTGTAGACCAAAGTAGCCTGGGAAGACTTCACAGAAAAAGGGGACATAAGTTAGATCCTGAAGAACAGTAAACAGTATAAATAAGAGAGAATGCATTTACACGTATTACACATGCATGTAATTAAAAATAATCTTTGCTTGAATTTTTGATAGAGAAAAGAGGCTATCAGGAAGAATCACATGAGAAGATGTTTAAAGGAAAAGAATAAAAACATTTAAGGATAGGTAGTTTAGTTTGCGGGAAGGCAATGGCACCCCACCCCAGTACTCCTGCCTGGAAAATCCAATGGATGGAGTAGCCTGGTGGGCTGCAGTCCATGGGGTCGCTAACAGTCGGACAGACTGAGCGACTTCACTTTCACTTTTCTCTTTCATGCACTGGAGAAGGGAATGGCAACCCACTCCAGTATTTTTGCCTGGAGAATCCCAGGGATGGGGGAGCCTGGTGGGCTGCCGTCTATGGGGTCACACAGAGTCGGACACGACTGAAGTGACTTAGCAGCAGCAGTTTAGTTTGGCTGGAGTTACTTGATTCAACACGTTAACATAAAAGGTAGCTTATAGCTAAGACATAAAAGCAGGTTAGGGCTAAACCTGTCAAGCATCTTGAAAGCCAAACTGTAGGGTATGAGCTTGTTCCTATACACAGTACAACATCACTGCAGGTTTCTAAGTAAGAAACTTACATGATCCAACGGGTGCTCTACGAAGATTATGTGAAAGTGTGTATCAAATTAAAATGGACAGACTACAGAAGGGAACCCACTGGAAGATAAGATAGAATAGCAGAATAATCAAGAGAATAAGGGCTTGAATGTTGACACACAGATTTCAGGAAAAAACTGAATAAAGAATCAATAGTCTTGGGAATTAACTGCCTGACTGGGGGCAAAAAAAAAGAAGTCAAAAATGAGCCCCAGATTTCAAATCTAGGTACAGAAGGAAATAAAAGAACCATTATCAAAAACAGAAAATGGAAAGAAGAGAGGATATAACGAGTTTAGCTTTACACATGGAAAGTTTATGGTGACAATAGAAATCTAGGTTCATTTATTCAACAGTTATTATAACACTACTGCTTTGAGCCAGGCACTATGCTGTCACTTCAGTCGTGTCCGACTCTATGCAACCCCATAGACAGCAGCCCACCAGGCTCCCCCGTCCCTGGGACTCTCCAGGCAAAACACTGGAGTGGGTTGCCATTTCCTTCTCCAACGCATGAAAGTGAAAAGTGAAAGTGAAGTCGCTCAGTCGTGTCAGACTCCCAGCGATCCCATGGACTGCAGCCCACCAGGCTCCTCCGTCCATGGGATTCTCCAGGCAAGAGTACTGGAGTTGGGTGCCACTGCTGCTGCCTTTGCGAAACTTAAAATCTACTTATAATGAAGGAGACCAGCAAAAAACACACAAATATATAATCTTAAGTACTGATAAAAAGTCTAAAGGAAATAAATGAAGTTCAAAGACAGAAATAACAGTAAGGTCCCAATTAAGGCAAAGAAGACTTTTCTGGCTAGGTGCTAGAAAGAGCTGAGGCCAAATATGAATAGCACTTGACCATGAGAAGACAAGTGGAAGAACATATCTGAGTTGATTCAAAGTACAGAACAATGCCCATGAAAGCTGAGAGGAAACGGCATTTTCAAAGAAAACAAAAAAGTCAAGAATGTGAGACAGGCATTTTCATTTGGAAAAGTAACTTAGAATTCTATTAAAAAATAGAAAGGCAGAAAAGGGACTCTAAAATAAAAATAATGGCAGAATACTGTGTCACACTTAAGATACCAATATTTTAAAAGGTGATCTATATAACACAAAGAGCAATAACCTCAGTTTACATGGAGCAATCCATGTTAAGTTAAAAAAGTAAGGCAAATATGCTCCAATTTGTGTCTGTGTATATGTGTGTTTAAAGGAGAAGGGAAATTATAATATACACAAACATTTTGGTTATATACTTACAGAGTATTTCTAGAACAATAAATAAGAAACTGGTCCCTTAGGGAAAGGCACCAAGAAATGGGAGTAAGAAGAAAATGATCTATAACCTTTTGTTCAATTTCTGCCATATGTATGCATTTAAAAATGCTCTTTTAAAAGGTGTGAGTTCTAAAATGCCCTGCTAACAGAATAATTAGGGCATGATGCTTAATCTACCTGGGTCTCGGTTTCCTTAGTTGAATATTATTTTTACAAATAAAATAACAGATGAAGGAATTTAAGGATTTAAAGTAAGATTTTACTCAATAAAATACCAAGTATTTAGTTTATATTGTTTCTATTTTTTAACATATTTTGCAGGGGCGAAGAAGTAGGTCAATGCAATTTATAAAGTTTCTTTCTCATATAAATGTATTTAAATTCCAGAAAAACCTACCAGTTCCATGGAATGTTGTGCCAACAACACGAACACAGCTTGGTACTCGAAGATCCCAGAACCTAACAGTCTTATCTTGGGAACCAGATGCAATCATCCAGCCACTCCAAGTATAAAGTGCTAAAATATGCCCTATAAAAGATCAGAGAGTCAGTTATTATTGTGGGACAGTAATCTGCTATAACACATTCAAAGCTAAGTATTCTTTATTGTTGAGCGTGTTTATAATCTAGTTACTCAAACTGTGTGGTAGAGATTTTCCACATATATCAAATATATCGGCAATTTTCAAAAAATCAAATTCAGTAAAACTTGTATCAGAATCATAAACTTAAACCTTTTGTGGTGAGTCAAATATTTCAGGACATCATAACTAGTACTGAAAAAAAAAAAAGTACCATTTGAAATTATGGCAAATTTTCCAAAGAGGAAACACAGGATTGCAGGGTTATATCACCAGCTTTGGAAGGGAGAGACATGGGGAGATACCCCTGTTCTGTCATGTTCAGCTGTAAGATAATGAGCAAGTCATTTTGCCTTTTCAAGTTTTGCTTTTTTCACGTATAAAATGGAGACAGAACTTCAGGCTTATAAGGTTGTTGTGAGGGTTAAATTAAGGAATTATGTGTATTTAAAAAGTTTAAAATTTAAAAAGTTTGATAAGCATTTATCTCTTATAAAGGCTTTAGCAAACAGGAAAATGTCAGCTACAGTTACTGTGTTGATATCCAAAGTTCATGACTTAGTTTTTGAAATAAAACTTTCCTCTCCTGAAGAAATCCCTTTTGATGCAATATACCCTCATTAATGAAAATGCATTGGGGAAAAAAGCATGGGATGAACAAAGGGAACAGTAACATCTGAGACTGATATCACATACCAGTATGTCCACTCAGAGCATGGAGGCCCTGTCCTCTCTGACAGTCAGTTGTATAAATGTTACAGTCCCCTGCTCCAGCACTTATCAAAATAGCTCCACCACTTTCTGGGCCTTCCATAAATGCCAAGTCTCTAATTGTCCCATCATGCATACTAAATTCCAGATCTGGTCCTGAAACAGCAATAAGAATTTTAAAAAAAGACACTGCTCAACTTACTGTGATAATTTAAAGATTGTTAAACTGCCTCCAAACTGACCAAGAGGAGGAGAATGGTAGAGTGGTATGTTCTATAGTCATTTGGGGATTGACATAATAATCAATTTCATTCTACTAAATAAAAAAAAAAAATCTTCAAAATATCGACTCAGTTACCACCATCACTAAAACAGAGCCATATTCAGAGTCACCTTCTTGGCTTTCATCTCAAAAGAAAATGAAAGAAAAAAAACAGATACTCTAGAAAATATTCACAAATACAAGTTATACACCCAGCCACCCACTTGAAGTTATTCACCCAGCCACCTTGTAAGAATTTACTAAAAAAGAATAATGCCTCACGAATGCAAGCAATTGTAAAACAATTCTTAAGGGTATATCCTTAGATTTTACTAAAAACAGTACAGAGCTGTATTAGAGACACACATGGGGAAACATAAAGAACACATTAGGAGGCTGTTGCTTACATACTCGGCCCCTACCTGTTGCATTACAAGTCTCTGCATTGAAGGGCAGCACTTTGACATATTTGTCATTTGACCCTGTCGCAAGTAACTGCCCACAGGGACTCCAGGCCACACAGTAAATGGATCCTTTGTGATGTTTATTCCTTTTAAAACGTACCACTGGCTGCTTAGGTATGTCATGTGCACTGGAAAGAAAAATTGCAAAAAGATATTTCAATTTCTTGCTTGGTAAATGAATGTGAAGTTTCTGTATTATGGTTGTTCTTGAGGGAGAGAGCAAAAACATATCAGACAATATGTTAATAACACTTTTCAAAATCTTAGATGAAACAAAGTTAAAGTATATTTAAAACCAAAATCCAAACATAAAATTATTAATCATTATTATACTAATCTTGAGTCTTATTTCAGACCACATATGGAACAGAATATTTTTAAGTCTTCATTTCACATATTTTTCATGGATTTTAATTCAGAAACTCAAAAATTTCTAAAAAAGAGCTAGTAACTCTTCCAAATTTAAAAAGTTTGATAAGCATTTATCAAACATATAATACGAGCAACTGCCTGGGGCAAAGAGAAGACAAAGGACAGAGAAAAAATAAAAGCAGCTACAGCTCTGTCCTGAGTTTAATATCTGGTAGGGATACATGTTTCATGACTATCCACATACAGTAAAGAAAGTATTGAATGTAAATGTTATAGTCGAGTACAAGGTACTAGGCCTTAAAGGACAGGGAGAATTATTACACAAAAAGATGAAGGCAGGTGAACTGCTTCAGCGAAGATAAAACACAGTAGAGACCGGTCCAGCATGCAGCATGGGAAAAAGTCTGTGGGCTGGGAGAAACCTGGGACATTCCAGAGACTGAGAAAGATAGGATGGGTGAGCAGCTGCAAGTCCAACTGAGGAAGGTCTTAAATGCCATGCTCCTTGAGAGCTTGGCCTTTAATGGGAAGCTAACATTGGTTTCGTGGAGTAGTAGCCTCTTAACTGTACTTTAAAACATACACTTAAGACCTTATTAGGTATAATAATAATATCAAGTCTCTGTAAGAAAATGTATTGATACATGTTTTTGGAGAACCAACCTAAAGGGTGAAATGACAAATCCATTAAAATATTTCAGCAAACAAAAAGGATGAAGCAAATACAACAAAAATCTTGACAATTACTGTATTTCAGTGTACTAATCTCCACTTCTGTGTATGCTTAAAATTTTCATAATTAAGAAATTTTTAAAGAACAAGAAGAATATTGATAAACCTTCAATTCTTAGAAGGTATTTAATAGTGACAGAGAAAATAAATCAGATCAAAAGATTTTTTTAGTTGCATATCAAGTTCATTGCTAGGGCCAACTAATTCTTTAAATGGATTTTACCTTCATCCATTTTGCTCCATGTCCACTGCCATCACACCAGCAACTGACAAGAGCCTCCTACCTTTCTCTTAGCATTTAATCTTACTGTCATCTGACCCAAAGTTTATCACAGTACTGTTCTGTTGAAAATTTCCAACAGCTTCCCTCTGCAGTCACCATAAAATCCAAAGTGGACACAAAGCTCTGCATAATTCAGTTCACATCTACTTCTGTAGCCTTATCACAATCTCCATACTCCATACTCCAGCTGATCTGAACTCATTTTGGTTCCTTAAAAAGCCAAGCTCTTTCTCACATCATGATCCCTCTAACCTTATCTTCTTCCTTGTTTCACATGGCTAGGTTCTATTCACCCACAGATCTCAACTTTAACACCTCTTCTTCAAAGAGGTCCTACTCTGACTCCCCAGTTCCCTCATCTCCCCATCTTACTGTTACAGCACCTTGTACTTTCTCTTCATAGCACTTATCACGATGTATAATTACATTTATGAGTGTGTCTATCTGGATAATGTCCACCTTCTCCGCTAAAACAGAAGTTCCATAAGGTCAATAAACATGTTTGTTTTACTCGCAGCTATCCCCAAAGCCTAGCACAGAGAAGGAGCTCAAAATATATTTGTTAAATAAATGAACTTATTTTTCATAAAAATCAGTTTCTTCAAGAAGAGTCTACGAAACACTTGTGCCAGCATGAAAAACACAAATATATAAAGTCTTTGGCAATGCCTCCTAACTGTTGCTCTTTTCCACTCTCCGATCTGGAATTCTGCCCATTCTCTCTCATACAATCCTGTAGCACCAATAAATGATATTACTATCACCTAACATGATCCATATTCCTTTTCTCAACTTTTAAATGCTGCTACAGAGCAAAAGCCTAAATTTCCAGTTTCAGATACAGAGATATACCAAAAAATGCAAATAAATAAATAATCTCACCCCTCTGTTCTCCAAAAGGGTTATAATAAAAAAAAGCCTTAAGGGTTGTAAAAAATTTCCAAAACACATGATGATTGTACTGCTTTTCATATTTAAAATTTTAAAGCTCTGTGGCTTGTTTTGCTTGAATGTTTTTGTCTACTGGTACGAAAACTATTCCATTTGTGGCCATTTCTCTAACCACAAAATCTACCAAATAGTTCATGCCCATTTATTTTGACAGTAAAAGGCTTAACAAATAAATTGACAAAAAAGAGCCCAAATCCAGTTTTCTGTGAGATTACATCTAAGATATTTGCTTTCTCAGTAACTTTAAAGAATTAGTTGTATACCTAATACACAAGGTCATATGCTTGTTTTTTTGTTTGTTTGTTTTTTGCAACATATGCCTTTAAAGATATATCCCTTATTTTCAGATCCCATAATCTGTTAAAATCGTAGTTAGGTTGACCAAATGAAAACTGAATCTTTCTAGGTCAAAATGGTCAAATATCACACACCTCAACCTAATACTTCTTTGAAGCTATTAGTATAAGACATTTAAATTTTTCTCCAAGTCTATAACTAGCATTACTTTGTCTTTAAGTAATTTAACTAGAATATAAGGATCTTCCAGATTTTTTTTAAAAAAATTAGAAAAAACAACAGAAATAAAGAAAACTAGGCTACTGAGTAGACAGTGGTCTAATTTAAAACATTTTATGAAAAACAACTTATAAAGTTAATTAGTGATTCTTATATATATTTCCTAAGTATTGAAAACAAAAATGTAAAATCTTAAAAAAAGGAAAAGAAAAACACTACTGAAAAGGCAATTCTTAAAAAGGGGGCCATATAGCTAAATTAAAAACTAAAGCAAAAATGGCACTACAAACCGTCTCTCCTTACCTTGGATCAATTACTTCTGGATAGGCACATACTCTCAGAGTTTTTGAATTTGAACCGACAGCATACAGACCACCACCTGGATGAAAAGCCACTGCTCTAACAGCTTGTGTGTCTTCTAGGGTATTAATACAAACAAACTGCTTCTTTGATTTATCATCCTATGGACAGAATCAATATGAAAGTCATTCTATGAAAAAAGAATTTGAAAGAATTCATCTCTATCCCATTTTAAATTCATTTGAACTGTATTATTCACTTTATCACTTTACTGTTCACTATCAATACAAGCATACATTCTTTTGAATGGCAAATCTAAAATAAACCAAATTTTTCTGTTTTTGCTACTCATTGCTAAACTAAGCTTGGACAGCTCATAGACATTCAAGTTTTTCTTCTTTTCCATGACAAAACATAAGAATATGCATTCTCATATTAATTTCTCTTCAACCGTCAAAAAAGAACAGCCCACATGTATAGTTCTTACAGCAAACCATTGTTCATGTTTCTAAAAGTAGGAAATATAAAATACTATTATTTAATCACTTTAGGGTTAAAAAAAAAGTTTTCCGTTATCTCCAGCAATGAATACTTTACTATTTCAAATTCAAATTGTAAAATACCCTTTTAAAACTATAAAAATGGTTTTAATCAGGACCTTTAATTTCAGCCTCATTTCTATTTTCAACTGTCAACTTGTCTGCTCACCTCCCGGCTCTGAGGAAGGAAAACTCTCGAACAGCACTGTATAAAAGCTTTAGTGACTCCTACTATTGGTGTCATCTGAAACCACCCTGCTACCCAGACTAGGACTGGATCCTGGACCTGGAACAAAGCCCTCCAGGCTGGAAGTGGTGCAGAGACCCACCTAAATTTTGTCTTGACATTCATACTTTCCAAAGGCAATTTACTTCAGCTCTGATGTATGCTGAGAGCTCTAGAACCCATAGTGATTATATCAATGAAGAGATTATGCATCTCCCCACCCAAAGTTTTATGCATGCAGCAAACATCCTCATTGGGGAGTAGGAGGTAAACCTCCTCCTACATATATTAGACTCTGTCTTATGTAACTGAATTGAATTCTTATAGTATTCATATCAACGTATTTGACTAGAAATACTACATTTTCGATTAAGCCATATACAAGAAAGTTTGATTTACCAAATAAATAACACGGGTAGATAAGAAAAATGGAGGGGAATGACTCGTTGATTACATGGCCAATGGCACATTAATAATAGTTACTGTTGCTGCTAAGTCGCTTCAGTCATGTCCAACTCTGTGCAGCCCCATAGACGGCAGCCCACCAGGCTCCCCCGTCTCTGGGATTCTCCAGGCAAGAACACTGGAGGGGGGTGCCACTTCCTGCTCCAATGCATGAAAGTGAAAAGGGAAAATGAAGTCGCTCAGTCATGTCCGATTCTTCGTGACCCCATGGACTACAGCCCACTAGGCCCCTCCGTCCATGGGATTTTCCAGGCAAGAGTGCTGGAGTGGGGCCTTCTCCAATAATAGTTACTAACGGTTGCTTTATAGCAGAAGTGGCAGAGCCACAATCTTACTTGCTCTTCTCCAGTGTATTTAAATTTATTAGAAGTCCGCTGACATTTAAAAAATAGACTTCACATAAAACTCCAGCTTTCTAGGTTTTCTTGAAAATCGAAATAACTGGAAACATTAGATCAGCATATTTCTTTGTGCAAGGGACAAATATTCCTATGAATTTATCACAAAAATAATCAACTTTATTCATTTATGTCACCTGTTTGGTCCCATAAGCATCTGAAATAATAACTTTGTTTATGGGATTAAAACTTGAACTAGAGAAAATAAGACAGAGTGAAGGTGTATACTAGTTAGGGAAGGATATCTGGTTCTAAAGCGAAAAACAAATGTACTGATGCACAATCCAAAGGAGTAAAAATATTAAATATCTTAGCTAATTAACCACAGGGTTCAGAGAGTAGTGACACAGCTCCAATTCATGCACCAAGATCACTACTGAACCATTAATAAGAATACTCTCAAAATGTTATTTCTTAGCAAGCCCTTCGCTTCACTCAGTGAAAACTCAACCACCTTGAGATTACTACCACCATTAACAATAAAGACTACTTAAAGATGGTTCGTTCCTTAAATTGAGAATTCCTTGACAAGTAAATATACTTCCTTTGCAAGTAAATATAAAAATAACAAAACCTTCTTCCCCTAAGTATTACCTCTTCCTCTCTTGATCTTGATAGATTCCCTGAAGAATCTCCAAGAGGTGGCTTAATGACCGAAAGTTCTGATGAACTGTGTGAATAGAAAGAAATTCAAGTACCATTTACTCTGAATATCAAAACAGGAACTAATTTACCCTTTCAATCTCTAATATTTATTTCTTTGGGGGTTATAATATTTATTTATAACCCACACTGATCCCAGTCATAATTACTCTCTGGAGCCATTTGTTAAGCGATTCTAGTTGTAAGGAAGGAATGAGAAGCCATTCTGGGAAAAAGATTGAGTCAGTCTGGACAAATGCCATAGTAAGATGTCCACTACCTTTTCCCTGCTTAGTTCCAGAATCCTGGTCACTATGAGTGAGTGTGAGTGTGAAGTCGCTCAGTCGTGTCCAACTCCTAGTGACCGCATGGACTGTAGCCTATCAGGCTCCTCCCCCCATGGATTCTCCAGGCAAGAGTACTGGAGTGGGTTCCATTTCCTTCTCCAGGGGATGTTCCCGACCCAGGGATCGAACCCGGGTCTCCCGCATTCCAGGCAGACGCTTTAACTTCTGAGCCACCAGGGAACTATGGTTAAGTTTTAACCCAAGGAGGAAACTGGATTGCTCTTTTGAACAATTATCTGGTCCAAGAGAAAAGACTAACAGAAACTAGACAGTTGAGGGTCCCACAATAAAACAGTGTTTCTATTTAATCACTTTTTTGTGAGGCCAACAAGTAAACAGATGCATCCATACCTGTGGCCCTTCCTTCCAACTAGCCATTTAAAAAAAATACCTCACTTCTTACAAATGCTTGAAGAAAGCCTCCTAAAAAAAAAAAAAACAGAGTCTAGGAAATTCCCTGGTAGCCAATGGTTAGGACTCCATGCTTCCACTGCAAGGGACACAGGTTCCAACCCTTGTCAGGGAACTAAGATACCACAAGTCACAGGACACAGCCAAAGCAAAACAAAATTTTAAAATGGAGACTAAAGACAATTACGGAAACAAAAGCTACCAAAATATAATTAAAATCCTTAGAAATACAAGAGGAAACAATGCAAGAAAAATATCTATTTAAAANATCAGCATATTTCTTTGTGCAAGGGACAAATATTCCTATGAATTTATCACAAAAATAATCAACTTTATTCATTTATGTCACCTGTTTGGTCCCATAAGCATCTGAAATAATAACTTTGTTTATGGGATTAAAACTTGAACTAGAGAAAATAAGACAGAGTGAAGGTGTATACTAGTTAGGGAAGGATATCTGGTTCTAAAGCGAAAAACAAATGTACTGATGCACAATCCAAAGGAGTAAAAATATTAAATATCTTAGCTAATTAACCACAGGGTTCAGAGAGTAGTGACACAGCTCCAATTCATCCACCAAGATCACTACTGAACCATTAATAAGAATACTCTCAAAATGTTATTTCTTAGCAAGCCCTTCGCTTCACTCAGTGAAAACTCAACCACCTTGAGATTACTACCACCATTAACAATAAAGACTACTTAAAGATGGTTCGTTCCTTAAATTGAGAATTCCTTGACAAGTAAATATACTTCCTTTGCAAGTAAATATAAAAATAACAAAACCTTCTTCCCCTAAGTATTACCTCTTCCTCTCTTGATCTTGATAGATTCCCTGAAGAATCTCCAAGAGGTGGCTTAATGACCGAAAGTTCTGATGAACTGTGTGAATAGAAAGAAATTCAAGTACCATTTACTCTGAATATCAAAACAGGAACTAATTTACCCTTTCAATCTCTAATATTTATTTCTTTGGGGGTTATAATATTTATTTATAACCCACACTGATCCCAGTCATAATTACTCTCTGGAGCCATTTGTTAAGCGATTCTAGTTGTAAGGAAGGAATGAGAAGCCATTCTGGGAAAAAGATTGAGTCAGTCTGGACAAATGCCATAGTAAGATGTCCACTACCTTTTCCCTGCTTAGTTCCAGAATCCTGGTCACTATGAGTGAGTGTGAGTGTGAAGTCGCTCAGTCGTGTCCGACTCCTAGTGACCGCATGGACTGTAGCCTATCAGGCTCCTCCCCCCATGGATTCTCCAGGCAAGAGTACTGGAGTGGGTTCCATTTCCTTCTCCAGGGGATGTTCCCGACCCAGGGATCGAACCCGGGTCTCCCGCATTCCAGGCAGACGCTTTAACTTCTGAGCCACCAGGGAACTATGGTTAAGTTTTAACCCAAGGAGGAAACTGGATTGCTCTTTTGAACAATTATCTGGTCCAAGAGAAAAGACTAACAGAAACTAGACAGTTGAGGGTCCCACAATAAAACAGTGTTTCTATTTAATCACTTTTTTGTGAGGCCAACAAGTAAACAGATGCATCCATACCTGTGGCCCTTCCTTCCAACTAGCCATTTAAAAAAAATACCTCACTTCTTACAAATGCTTGAAGAAAGCCTCCTAAAAAAAAAAAAAACAGAGTCTAGGAAATTCCCTGGTAGCCAATGGTTAGGACTCCATGCTTCCACTGCAAGGGACACAGGTTCCAACCCTTGTCAGGGAACTAAGATACCACAAGTCACAGGACACAGCCAAAGCAAAACAAAATTTTTAAATGGAGACTAAAGACAATTACGGAAACAAAAGCTACCAAAATATAATTAAAATCCTTAGAAATACAAGAGGAAACAATGCAAGAAAAATATCTATTTAAAAAGTTAAGGAAAATTAGAGAAAGAGCTTGGAAGATAAAAATAATACCAAAAAAAAAGAAAATAGAGCTAAGAAAACTGCTACATAAATGTTTTCAATATTCTAGTATTTATGAATCTAGATTAAAAGAGCCCATGAAGTATCCAGAAAAATGAAGTAAAACAGACCTACTCTGATATATATCATCATGAAGCTTCAGAACATCAGAGCAGACAAAGTCCTAAAAAATTCTACAGTAGAAAAAGCAGCGGTCCTCATTCAAAGGATCAGATCACAATGGCATCAGACTTTTCAATATATACATGACCATGAAGTGATGCCTTTGAAACTCTGAGGAATGATTTCCATTGTAGAAATCTTTACTCAGCTATACTAAAAAGTCAAAAATGAAATATTTAGACACACAAGATCTCAGAAACTTCTCTGATGTTGTACCTCTTCTCAGGAAGCTACATGAGATCCTGAAAACAGGGAATCCAATACAGGTAAGAGGCAAAGGAAACTCCCAAGAGAACAGTAAAGGAACATCCCAGGACTCTCTAGGCCTGAATAAAATGGCTCAGAAGTAATGAACATAAAGTGAAGCAGGAATGATCCTGGAGGGGTGTTTCCCAGAGGGGAAAGAAAAAGTACCTGATACTTTTTACTGTAATGAGGAGTTTTATGATTTTACAGTTCTGTCACAGTATCTGCAGATAGTTTAATGATAGGTATCAAGAAAACTAAGCGTGTGCACACATACAGATGCACACCAAAAATGAGGCAATTACCTTCTCCATGAAAAATAAAAAGTTCTGCAAAAAGGAAATATATTCATATTATATGACTCAGTTGTAAATAACATTTACATGACCATAGTAATGTTAACACTAATCTATTTTGTTTAGTTTTTAAACAAAAACCAACATATATTAGAAGAAGATGTAGACAAAATTAATGTGTTGTGGGTAAGTAGTATGGTACCTAAATCTAACTGGCAGGGAATCAAGAGATAATAAACACAGCAACAGAAGCGTATTTTTCAGAAATGTGGAGGCACATAGAAAAGAAACAGCTCTCTAGGTTGAAAATGGCAGCCTACTAAAGACAGAAGTTATGGACAAAGATGGGCAAGAGAGGGGATTCTGTTTTGTCTTAAGCCTTAAAGTGCTATTTGTCCTTTCACACCATGTATGTATATTACTTTGATAGAAATATTTTAAATTTTGAGTTCTAGTTGAGAGGTACACGAAAAAGTTTTATAGAAACTGTAATAAAGAAGCAAGTATTAGATAAATTTATGTCCTTTAAGTATAAAACTAGAGCTTTTGATACTAAATCTATAAAGCCAGTTCTATACAAATGCCAGGAGCAAGTTATGCATTTTAAAGTGAACCACTCTAAGGTGGTTTAAGGCTATAATAGATGAAGAAAATGCTCAACTATTTCCATTGCATAAGTTAACACCTGTTTACTAACGATAGCAAGATGAAAATTTTTCTCTGACTCGTGAAAACATAAACATGCCAGAAGTCTCAAATGCTACTACCAGAGCTGCCAAGACTCTTACTGCAATCACTCCACCATGTCATAGAACCACTTTTTACGCCCTGGAAGTCTGTGAATTGAAAGACTGTTGAAAGGTATCAATGGCAAGGGGAAAAAACTGGGGAGAATATAAAGCCTAAAGCTGTATGATCTCTGAGTAAAATGGGTTACAGAAAACAGAATTGTCTTGGTGGTGGTAAGAAAGGGGAAAAAAATAAAAGAATAAAGACAATTAAGAGACTCAAAAGCTAGTAGAAGAGGATAAGAGAAATTCAACTTTCTAAGTTTCCATTTATTAGTTTGAAGTTAAGATTTCCAGGTCTTACAAAGAAAAGTACTTACATTTGATTTCCACAAGGTGAGTCCTCAAGAAAAGGTATATGATTTACTGATCCAGGAATACGAGGAGTACTTGCATGAATACTTGAAGCATCATGGGTTAATCTCTGACTAGAGTCGTGGGGTGGTGTAGAAAAACTAGTTACAGAAGAATTATTAGATCCATTGCCTTTGTTCCCGTTACATTGCTGGTTGAGCACTGATACCTCATTACCAAGGCTATCCATCCCAATATTTAATTCCCCGAGCTTTTGAATGGACCTATAAAATAAAATAATGTAATTATATTAAAATTAAAACTTAGTCATATTCCTAACATATAGAATATTGAAAGTCTGAGATGGTTAAATACATGCACATATAACATATATGACAATTTAGTACTAAAAATTACCATCATCAGTTTAAGACACAACCAAGAAACTGCAAGAAGATCCAAATTTTCCTATAAGATACCACTGTAAGAGAGATAAGACATAACAGGTATCACTGAATTTTTAAAAGTACCTTTTACCAAACAGGAAAAAAAAAATCTGTTTCTACTCCAGTATAACTTTGGTTCAATTTTCAATACCAAATTTTTCACCAACAAAACAAGCCATTTTCATTTCATGAAATGAAACGATATTACTATCTAGTAATATCACATCAACTAGGAAATGGATGTCTAGTGCAAACCATGATGGGACAGTCAAGTGGCATCCTCATTATTCACAGATTCACTCATTCAATTCATTTATTCATTCTACAAAAATGATTTGCCAGGCTCTGATCTAGGCACCGGGGAGACTAAACGGGAGCAAAACAAGGCAGCCTGAGCGCTTTTCCCTCACTGCAAGTCAGAGCAGCCTGACTCCTTTTGCTGGACTCAGGGCTCCAAAGGACACTTTGGAGGAAGCTGTCAGACTCTCAAGATTTAGCCAAGAACTGGCCCAGAATCACTTTCTCCAGTCTGGATATAATATGAGAGAGGACTACATAAGGGATGTGATTACCAAGAGGTGTTGTGGTTCAATGTATTTCCTAATTTTTTAAATTAAACTTTTAGTGTTCATGTATGTGTGTATGCGTGTGCACTTGTGCATGCGTGTATGTGTGGGTTTAGGGTTTTTAAAAGACCTTAAAAGATCAGTTTAAAATTATTAAAGGAATTGGCAGCCATTACTAAATATTTATCAGTTAAAAATTTTAAGTAAATAGCATTTCTATGAAACACTAATCTTGTTAAATGCTCCCATATATAAAAAGAAAGTCTTCAGTCAAATAAATGTGGGAAATGCTAAGTATAAAGAGTCTAAAATGCTAACATAATTTTGTCTCACTAAAGTTAGGGAAGATGGGGAAGGGGCAGAATATGCCTATAATAAGATCCAATTATTAGTAACAGAAAATATCAGAAGTAATGATATAAGACTGTTAATAATAAGCCTATCATACTTTGGTTGATTTTTTTTTTCACTATGTTCTATTACATAACATGACTCTTATTTCTCTAACTCTTTCTATGCCTCTGGAAAGGAAGAAGCAAAATTTAATTGTGGAAACGGTGTTCTGCTGCTAGAATGACTTGAAAGACTAAAACATTAAGGGGAGAAAGATATATTTTAATTTCTAGTTTCTATCTCTATTCAATTTGTCCTTGGTATTAGTCAGATACTTGAATGTTCTGGTACATAAAAGTGAGGGTCTAGAAAAAAAGATCGAATAAAAGAGTTATTATTTTAAAGAGTTATTATTTTAAAGAGTTATTATTTTAAAGAGTTAGAAAAAAGAATAGATAAGGAAAGGTTAAGAAAACAACAGAAATTGTATATGAAAGTAATTTATAAAAGTTTAGGATAAACATCCATTGATATTTATAACAGACCTGGTTATTCTATGGATTTTTATAACATACTTACCTTTAGTATAATTTAAAATTATAATTGCTAAAGATATTGAGAACAGTTGTTATGCCCTAAACTGAACCTAAATTATAAGAAAAAATTCTTATAATTTTAAGATAATGATTCTATTATCTATATTGAATTCTATTATTATAATGAGTTCTGTTTATAATTATCTTTAAGGAAAAATAAACCATCTTGAATAGTTTAACTTTTTTTCTGAGCAAGGACATCCATACTACTGGAATCATAGAACCTTGTCACTTTATGTTCTGACAATGTTAAGTATCTGCTTTCACTAAAAAAGAAGACAGGAAGTCAAATTGCAGCCATGACTTTTACTGATATGAAAACAACATCCAAGAAGCAGAAGTAGCAGTTCATCATATCAGTATAATTCTGATAAGCCAGTGACTTGATCAGCGGTGATAAGAAAATGATCTTCAAACTGAATGTTCAGAGGACTCCTAGATTCTAGATACCACTATAAATGTTCCTTGTGTGAAGGTCTGAAGAAAGGATCAATTTCATCCTTTCTGACTTGCATAACACACAGAATGTCAAGCAGATTACTTCCAATATTACTGGACCAAGAAAGGACAGTCACCACTGCACTGCCCAATTATAACCATGATGATGCATGCATGCGTGTGTGCTTTTGCAACCCCATGGACTATAACAGCCCACAGGGTTCCTCTGTCCATGGAATTCTCTAGGCAAGAATGCTGGAGTGGGTTGCCATTTCCTACTCCAAATCATGAGGACAGCCAACATTTATGGCATGCCTCCTATATGCTAGAAATTATTCCAAGTAATTTTTTAATATATGTTAACTCAACCTTCCAAAAACTCTAGCTCAATTTAGTATACATATTCTGATTTACAGATTTCTAAAAAAAAAACAAAAAATGTTACCATGTATTTACATCCTATAATCAAAAATAATAAACTCATACATTTTAGAAGAAATTAATAAGAATCATTTTAATATTCTGAATTCAATAAAATCTGAAAGTTTAAGCTCTCAAGATAATAAAATAACAGCTATCACTTAATATTACTCTGTGCCAGGTACTATTCTAAGTACTTTATGTAGGTTAATTCGTTTAATCTTCACCCTGTGAAATAGATGAGGAAACAAGCAAACTGAAGACATAGTAATTTCCCCTAAGTCTTCAGCTACCCTAGGACATGGCCGGATCCAGAAGCAGCCCACTTTCAGCCTGTATGCTGAAACCACCATGCTCACCGCTCCCTTTGCTCAGATGCGAAAGACCACTTAACAGGAGGACAAAACTGGATGAGCCTCAGACTTCTGTGACTGAAGAGATTATAACTCCACACTACTTGAAACACTTAAAAAGCCTTAAAATTTCAAACTATACACACAAAGTAGCAGTTCCTGCATGCTCTTAATAGCTTTTAAATAATTCCTCCTATTTTAAAAAGTGACTAAAAGACCGACCTATTAAGGAATTGTTCGGTAAGATTCTGCTGCTGATCAGGACCATCCTCCTGATTCACACCTCCTTCAAGCAGCATCTGCTGGTATATCTGTCGCTGTTGCTCCTTCTGTTCTAAGTGCTGTTGATAGCGCAATCTTTGCCTATAATATTCTTGAAACTGTTCTGTTGAATCTCGAAGCTTAAAAATATTTAAAAAAAAAAAAGTTTGAGCAGACTATGATTGAATATGTTATCACTCAACAGTAACTTCCATAAGTGCTGCATAAAACATATAGACGGCAATCAGAAAATAATATATTGGATCTTTGAAAAATAACATAGTACGCATGAGTCTTAACAATTAAATCAGATCAATTAATTTGCTCTATTCCACAGTAAAAGACTGACTAAAACAAATGATCATCCTGGATCCCTGACTATCACAAATAAAAACAGACTACAGTTGTCACAAGGACGATATGAATATGGAATACAAATGTAAAGACTAGCACAAATCTATATTACTAGGAAAAAATACTGAGGGACTACATTAATATTTAATAAATACAATATTAACCTTGTCTAACAAAATTTAAGCATGTAAGTGGCTGTGGCTTAATAGGTTACTCTAGAAGGAAGCTTATAAAATTTCCTTCAAAAACAATAATAGAATAAAAATAAATATATAAAAATAAAAATAGAATAAACATGTTAAACTCAGCAATCTCAACATTCTTACTTCATTCTTCTAAAAGAACTACATAGTACTCAACTTAAAGGACTTAGATATTATAGTGAATTCTAATATTGGCAAAGACAGACCCTCCTGCCAAGCTAGAGTGTGGTCACATTACAGAGATCATATGAACTGGATAGCTCTAAAACTGGCCAACACTGACAGTAAGCTTAACCAAGAGTCCTGTATGACTGACTGACTAAAGCTAAAACTGTCTCCTTTTCCCAGAGAATAGTAATGGTCCTCCTCTATTTTATAACTTACAGCAAAAACTCTGAAACAAAATTATCTCTATGTCCTTTAAAAAAATTTTTTGTGGTAAAATAAATACAAAAATTGTAATTTTAACCATTCAGTGTGGAATTCAGTGGCATTAGAGTCATAGTGTTACATAACCACCACTATTATCTATTTCCAAAAATTTTAATCACCCCTAACAGAAACTCTGTAACCACTAAGCAATAATTCCATTTCCTTCTTCCTCTAACGCCTGCTAACTTCTATTCCATTTTCTGTCTTATGAATTTACTTATCCTAGATATATCATGTAAATGGAATCATACAGTCTCTGTGCTTTTGTGTCTGAATTATTTCACTTAACACAATGTTTTCAAGGTTCATCCAAGTTGCAGCCTGTCTTCATTCCTTTTTATGGCTGAGTAATACTCCATCGTATGGATATACCACTTTTGTCCACCCATTAACCTGTGGATGTACATGAGTTACTTCTACCTTTTGGCCACAGTTAATAATGATGCTATGAACATGGATGTACAGTTATCTATTTGAGCCTTTGCTTTCAAAGCTTTTGGGTAATACCTGGAAGTAAACTGACTGGGTCATATAGTAATTCCTGTTTAGATTTCTGAGGTACCATGAAACTACAGTGACTACACCATTTTACATACCAACCAGAAATGTATGAGGCCTCAAATTTCTCTATTTTCTCACCAACACATTACTTTCTACTGCTTTGATTTTAGCCTTTTAGCCATTCTAGTAATTGTGAAGTTATATTTCATTGTGGTTTTGATGTGCATTTCCCTAATGACAAGTAACGTTAGGCATTTTTCTCATGTACTTATTGGCTATTTATAGACATCTGGCCAATTTGGAGAACTGTCTATTCAACTCCTTTTTTAAAATGGATTTTTTTATTGTTGAGTTGTAATAGTTCCTTATATTTTCTAGATACTAAAACCTTACCAGAGAAATAATTTGCAAATATTGTTCCCATTCTGGAGGCTGTCCTTTCAGATTATTGATAATGTCCTTCGATGCAAAAAAGTTTTTAATTTTGATGAAGTTCAGTTTTTGCATTTGTTGCTTAAGCTTTTGGTATTATACCTAAGGACATATTACAAAATCTAAGGTTGTAAAGATTAATCCCTATGTTTTCTTCTGAGTTTTATACTTTCTTAGGTCCTGTACTTAAGTTGTTGATCTAGTTTTAGTTAATTTTTGTATATGGTGTGAGGCAGAGGTCCAACTTCCTTTTTAGCATGTGGAAATCCAGATATCTAGCATCATCTGTTGAAAAGATTATTTCCCCCCCACTGAGTAGACTTGGCACCCATACCAAAAATCAACTGGTCACAGATAATGGAATTACTTCTGGTCTCTCAGTTTATGCAACTGGTCCATATGCCTATCCTTATGCAAGAGCTACACAGTTTTAATTACTGCAGCTTTATAGTAAGTTTTGAAATTATGCAGTATGAGTCCTACAATTTTATATTTCTTTTTGCAAAATTGTTTTGGCTATTCAAAGCCTACTGCAATTCCAAGTACTTGAGTATTAGCTTTTCCATTACTACAAAATAGGCAGTGGAATTTTTTACAGGAATTACATGAAGTTTGCAAATAATGTTGGGTAGTACTGACATCTTAACAGTATTAAATCTTTCTATTCATGAACACAGAATGTCTTTTCATTTATTTAGGTCTTTAACTTCTTTCAGTAATTTGTAGATTTTGGCATACAAATTTTTTATCTCCTTAATTTATTCCCAAGTGTTTTATCCTTTTATATACTGCTGTAAACAAAACTGCTTTCTTAATTTCCTCTTCTGATTGTTCACTGCTGGTATACAGAAACAAACAATTTCCATGTGTTGATCTTGTACCCTGCAACTTTGCTGAACCTGCTCATAAGCTGTAATAGTTGTCATGTGGATTCTTTCTGATACATAACATTTATGTCATTTGTGAATAGAGACAGTTTTACTTCTTCCTTCCCAATTTATTTATTTTTCTGGTCTAACTGCTCTGGCTAGAACTTGTAACAAATGTTGAAGTAACAATTGTGAAAGCAGGCATCCTTATCTTTCTTCCTGATCATAGGGAGAAAGCTTTAAGTCATTCCCCATTAAGTATGATATTAGCTTGGGTTTTCCATAAATAATCTTCACCATGATGAGGAAGTTCCATTCTATTTTTAGTTCTGTGAGAAATCTGTGTGCAGGTCAGGAAGCAACAGTTAGAACTGGACATGGAACAACAGACTGGTTCCAAACAGGAAAAGGAGTACGTCAAGGCTGTATATTGTCACCCTGCTTATTTAACTTTTATGCAGAGTACATCATGAGAAACACTGGACTGGAAGAAACACAAGCTGGAATCAAGACTGCCAGGAGAAATATCAATAACCTCAAATATGCAGATGACACCACCCTTATGGCAGAAAGTGAAGAGGAACTAAAAAGCCTCTTGATGAAAATGAAAGAGGAGAGTGAAAAAGTTGGCTTAAAGCTCAACATTCAGAAAACGAAGATCATGGCATCCACTCCCATCACTTCATGGGAAATAGATGGGGAAACAGTGGAAACAGTGTCAGACTTTATTTTTGGGGGCTCTAAAATCACTGCAGATGGTGACTGCAGCCNTTTTTTTTTTTTTTTGGTCATGTCATTTGGCATGTGGAAGCTTAGTTCCCTGATCAGGGGTCAAACCCAGATCCTCTGCAGTGGAAGTGCTGAGTCTTAACTATTAGACTACCAGGAAAGTACCTCTTTCCACATTTAAACATCACCTGGCAAGCATTTCTCTACTATTTCAATGATGACTTACTAGGACTTAATAAAAGTTTCTTTGGTTTTGGATGCAACAATACTAATACTAAAACTTTAAAAGTAACTCTCTAACCAAAAAGAATTTAATATCATTAAATCTAAATTGTCATTAAAAAATAAACATTCTATTAAGAAACACCTCTGGGAAATTCCCTGGCTGTCAGTGGTTAGGGCTTTGTGCTTTCACTGCCAAGGGCCTGGGTTCAACCTCTAGTTGAGAAACTAAGATCCTATAAGTTGTACTGCACAGCCAAAAAAAATAAAGGGTTTAAAAAGGAAAAAAAACCTCTGGATCAAAGGAATACTGAAAAGACAGAAAGAAGAGGTAAACATAATTCACTTCTGGAATAAGAAAAGAAGCAATGATATACTCATCAAGTCAAACATCTTCGGATATCTAGATCACCTTAAACAAGAAGGGCACACACTCTCCAACCAAACAGCCATTCATGTGTATCATCTTTGCCTAAATCACAGAACAAATCCAGAAGCACTACAGATTGAAAGTACTACACCTGTAAAACAACAGATCTTGCCCCACCACCACTCATAAAAACTTTAACTCATGATACGAATCTTTTGTTTTAGTGAATAAAATACTTATGACTGAAACAAGACTATGGCGCAAACCTTCAGGAATAAAAATCTTACATGCTGGGGCTCATCTTCTGCTGACATTGCATTGTTAACACATAAAGCTTCTAAAAACTTCTGCTTCAGGATAATGTAACGAAACCTGTGAAAAATAAAATATGAAATATTAAAATGATTAAAAGCTGAATTATAGAACAGGCTATAGTCCATGGGGGTCGCAAAGAGTCAGACACGACTGAATGACTAACACTTTCACTGCCTTTCACTATAGCAATGTCAATGACCAGAAATGAAACTCAAGCTCCTAAAGCAAAATAGGCCAAGTTTTTCTTATAGGATCAATTATTTCCTTTAAAAAATACTTAAAAAAATTAATTTCCCAATGTCTCATAAATCAAATGTATTTACTAGTTACTATAAGTACCTTTGCTTTCAGAAAATTCTTAAAAATATCTTATAAGGCTAATCACACTGAAGCCATTTGTGTGTGTGTTCAATCACTCATAAGCCATAATTAAAAGATAGCAAGTAATCACAATTTAATACTCAAAGGAAGGGTTTTTATTTGAAATATTATTTCTAAGCAAACAATCAAGTTTTTATGGAAGATGTCAAAAGTCATCTAACATGAAATCAAAACATTTTATATTCAAATATTTTTATTTCCCAAAATATGTCTTTTCTTTTCAAACATGAGAAAATTCTTATAAAAATGGAGATCAAAGGGTAGAATGAAATGAATAAAACTGCTAAAAAGCCATAGAATAACTGTAGATTTAAAACTTTTCAAAAGATATTTTTCAGAGAGGGAAAAGGGAGAGTCTATTTGACTTGTCTATGAATCAAAAAATGTTGAGTGCCTTAAGCACTTTAAAGAAAAGTGTTTCTAAGGGCTGAAAGAAAATAATAATGAACCTTCACAGTCATTCTTCCAACCATTGTTTTAACAGCAAATATGTGCCAATAAAACAAAATTCCTGCCTTTAAAAAGAAGGGCATCTAATGAAAGCAACTCATCTAATGCACATTAACAGATGACTGGATTAAGAAGTTGTGGTGTGTGTGTATACACACGCAATGAACTATTACTCAGCCATAAAAAAGAATGAAATAATGCCATTTGCAGCAACATGGATGGACCTAGAGATTGTCACACTGAGTGAAGTGAGTCAAAGAAGGCCAAGTATCACATGATATCACTTATAAGTGAAATCTTATAAAGAATGGTACCAATGAACTTATTTAAAAAACAGAAACAGAGTTACAGATGTAGAAAACAATCTTAATCCTAACAGTGGGAAAAAGGGAAGAGGGATAAAGTGGGAGATTGGGATCACACATAGAACAAATAACTAATAAGGACCTACTGTTTAGCACAGAGAACTCTACTCAATATGCTCTAATGACTCATACAGGACAAGAATCTAAAAAAGAATGGATATATGTGTAACTGAATCACTCTGCTGTGTACCTGAAACTAAAAAAAATTTTTAAAAAGAAGTCACATAAGGAAGAGGAAAACAAAAAATATTGCCATCTGCAAAAACATGGATGGACCTAGAGAATATTGTGCTTACTGAAATAAGTCAAAGGAAGACAAATACTATATGATAACATTTATCTGTGGAATCTAAAAAATAACAAAAATGAATATACATATGTACACAAAACAGACTCACAGTCACAGACAACAAACTTGCGGTCACTAAAGGTGGTGGTGGGGGATAAGTCAGGGGTATGAGGTTAACAGATGCAAACTACTACCCATAAAACAAATAAGCAGCAAAGATTAACTGTAGAGCACAGAGAATTTGTAATAAGCTGTAATGGAATATAGTCTGCAAAAATACTGAATCATTATGCTATATACCTGAAACTAACACAGTACTATAAATCAACTATACCTCAATTTAAAAAACAAAAAGAAGAGAATCATCTAATAAATTCCATGGAATAGGTATAGGATTCAGCAAGGTTCTGGGTTTCCTGGGTAGCTCAGCAGTAAAGAATCTGCCTGTAATAGGAGACCCGGGTTCAACCCTAGGTCGGGAAGATCCCCTGGAGAAGGGAATGGCAACGCATTGCAGTATTTGCCTGGAGAATTCCATGGACAAAGGAGCCTGGAGGGCTAAATAAAGTCCATGGGGTCTCAAAGAGTCGGACAGGACTGAGTAACTAACACAGAGAAAGACTTTGAAGGAGTATGAAACCAAGTCTATAAGAAATGGTGAGGGTCTTACAAGAACTGACTCTTGGAAGATGATCAAGCATGTGCTATGTAAAGGCAGAAGATGATGTAAGAAACAGTATTCCAGGTAAATAAACAATGTACAAAAGCAAAGAAGTATCAAATAGCATGAATTGTGGAGAATCAGAAACTAACACGAAGTTTCACTTCTGATAATGGTGAAGTAATTTGTATCTGGCTAATTTTTCTGCAAATAACAATTAAACCCTAGGTAAACCCAAAATTCATTTGAAAGCACCAAAGGAAAAAAAAAAAAATGGCTAGCACAACTAGAGGGACGTCAATACATGAAAAAAGGGAACTTTAAGGAGTGAGAGTCAAGGGTATAGGGCCTTCCAGTTGAGATACTCCCCAATTCACACAGCATGAGCTAAAACTCAAGCAGAAAGCTGCAGTTTTACAGATTTTTGAGAAGTCAGAAAAAGGTCTGGTATGCCAGAACAGCTGAAAAGTGGCAGAGAGGGTAGGAGTATCCAAAACAAGAGGAAACCACAATGAAAAATATATCAAAATCTACTGTATAAACTGTGCCTAAAACCTTGGCCATACCTAAAACTCAAGATGCAAGGGAGACTCCAAACAGCCCAGCAAAAGCAACTGACTGAAGGTTAAATAACTGAGCAGAGATTTCAACTGATGGCTGCTAGGTGAGGGACACTTTGCATTCTGAGTATAACTAAGCATATTCCCTGTATGAATAAAAATCAATAATTTTCTAAAGAAGATAACAGAAATCCAGAGTTTCAACAATGAATCCACAATGTGCAGAATATATTTTGAAAAATGATGAGACATGTGAAAAAAAGTGACTTACAGTTAAGAGAAAAGGCAATCAATAGAAACTGAGCCTGACATAACCCAGAAGTTGGAATTAGCAAATAAGAACTATTAGTGAACAGTTACTAAAAATAAGTTCAAGGACTTTATTGGGAAATATAGTCACAATGAACAAGCAGATAGGAATTATCTCAGCAGAAAAATTATAAATAAAAGTAAATTGTGCAACCAAAAAGTACAGTAATTGAAATGAAAAATTCACTGTTTATGAGCAGGTTACTAACTAAAGGAAGTGTCAATAAATGTTGAAGGTAAATCAAGACTAAAGAATACACAGAAAAAATATTTTTAAAAAAGGAACAAAGCTTCAAAACTGTGGAACAATATCAATCTAATACTATATAATTAGAAGGAGAAGAGAAAGGAGCAGAAAAAATTTTTGAAGAAATAACTGCCAAAAACTTCTCAAATTTGACGAAAGACATAAACTTAGATCCAAAAACCTCAGTAAACCCCATGCAGGAAAAATACAAGTAAATCACACTTAGGCACAATCAAACTGCTGAAAACCAATGACAAGGAGAAAATCTTGAAGGCAGCTAGTAGGAGAAGAAAAAAAGAAACATTATATACAAGAGAATTAAAAATAACTCTTTGGCAGAAATAATGGAGGTCAGGAAACAATGGAACGACATCTCTAAAATCTTTGTAGTGAAGAAACAACTGCTTCAGATAGGCCCTTGTGATGTTTTATATATAGGCACCGTTGAATAATTTTATATATCAGATAGTAAACTAGTTGAAGTACATGCAAGCTGTCCTCTAGAAATGCTCCAACTCAATGGGACTGAGGGTACTATGTGCTAGGAAAGCTAACAGTCTTGTTTTTAAATTTTTGTTTATTGTTTTGTCTTGCTAGTTGCTACACTTCTACCAACGATAAGATACTAAAAAGTTTCACATGAAATCTTACCTTTTTTTGTCAAATTTTTCCATACATTCTAGAGGCTGAATGAACTGAAGAACTTCATCCCATTGACCATCAAGGATTAGTTGCCTATATAAACAAAATCCATGCATGCTATCAAATTTCTGTTACACTAATTAATTAAAAACAGAATAGATGACAAGATAGCATTAGAACATCACAAAGCAGGTAATAAGATTAACATTTTATTTGATTCCTCAACCACTATAATAAAATTAACTTTTCCCACAAATTATTTTTAACAACATATGCTATTTGAGAAGAATCTCTGAACCTGCACCCACTCCTCATTCTAAAATGTATTTTTCTTCACCTATGTAAAAACACTGAACTAAATCTAAAAGTTTATTTATTTCCCCAATAATCTTACAGTTTAGTTATTCTGTATTATTTAGGGGCCAGTGTGTAGGTATGTCCCAGTCTCCCTAAGTCAGTGGGTCTCAACTTGGAGCAACTTTGCCCCCTGGAGACATCTGGCACTGTGTGGGGACATTTTTGGTTGTCACAACTGGGGTGTGACCAGCATTTACAGGGTATGGGTCAGAGGAACTGCTAAATATCCTACATCCTACGATGCATAGGACAACTCCCACACTCACACAACAACATGTTAACAGTACTAAGGCTGAAAAACTGCTCTAAATGTGACTTCAACATCTTGGAGACATTTAACTAAATTTAATATATACTAAAGTTTATATTCTGAGAATGAAAGCAGTAATGAATAATACCAGGTTTCTCTGACTTAAGTGGTCTATGGGAACTTCCAAAAGTTATAAGGTTTTTAGATTACTGTTCTTTCTTAAAAGTTATTTCCCTACTTATGCATTTTTAGAACAGAAAATTTAAAAAGGAAGTTTGCAAGAAGATCTACAGAAGATTGCCAACTTTTAAAATTCTACAAAGAATGAATAGTAATAAAAAGCAATCACAATATATAACATAATCATTTTATAAAGGGACATTTTAACATTTAAAAAGTAGGAAGGATATAATTTCAAAGGTGAGCCCTTTAAGATGAATACATTAGAAGAATACATTTAGTTTAATGAAAAATTTACTATTCTTTAACTCTTTGCATTTCACCTCAGACCAGTAAAACTTCACCACAAACCAACGGGTTTCTGCAGAGGGATATGAGACAGCCACTACTAAATTCCGGGAATAGCAATGCTTGAAAGACAAAGCCCAAAGAATACTGCCTTAGTATTGGTTTCTGCTACACATTTTATTGACTAAGCTCTCTAGGGCTCAGTGACATTCATAATATTAAATACAGGGAAGTGCAATGAATTTAAATAAACTTTCCTGATATAATAAAGCTTTTTTAAAAGTTCCTTCTTCATAAGTTAGAAACACTTCATTTTCATTTCACAAAATGCTACATATCCAAGAATCTGTACTCCCTGTCAAGGACATTTGGTATCACATAAGTACAGAATACATTTCTATCTGGAAATTTGGGTTTTTCTTTTTCCATCCAATTCAAGGAAGGATATATTTAGCTTTCCATTTTGGCAAACATGTTAACTCCCTTTTGCTCTGCAATTCCATCTCCAAGAAACTTGTTCTAAGGAAATAATCCAAGATACAGAAAAAGTCATATGTATGAAAGATGCTCAGTAGAGCATTTAAGAAACCTGGAAATAATTTGTCTAAAAATAGGAAAATTATTAGGAAATTAAGTAAACTGAAAACTTTAAAAGCAAAAATTTATAATCACACAGAGAATTCTTATAATGTCAATGTATAAAGCAGGATACAAATTATAAATCCAAAAGAGAATTGCTGTTTTTTTTAATATGCATCAAAAACTATGTGTGGATGGTTAGGTGATTTTTCTTCCTTATTTTTCTATATTTTCTACAAAGAATATATTTATATGAGTATGTTTTATTTCTACAGCTAAAAAGATATTTCAGAAATATACAGTCTCTGATTTCTTAATCTAGTATCTTTTACATGATGCCACAACCATAATAGAGTTGTGACTCTTTTTAATGAATCTTTGGATCTTGCTCCTGAAAATATTCTACAGAAAACTTTATTTTGTAAATTCTCATTATAAAAATAAACATTAAAAAATTATACTTACTTTTCATGATTATAAAGACCTACCTAACATATACACAATGGAGTATTACTCAGCCATTAAAAAGAATACATCTGAATCAGTTCTAATGAGGTGGATGAAACTGGAGCCTATTATACAGCGTGAAGTAAGCCAGAAAGACAAAACACCAATACAGTATACTAACGCATATATATGGAATTTAGAAAGATGGTAACGATAACCCTGTATGCAAGACAGCAAAAGAGACACAGATGTATAGAACAGTCTTTTGGACTCTGTGGGAGAGGGAGAGGGTGGGATGATTTGGGAGAATGACATTGAAACATGTGTAATATCATATAAGAAACGAATCGGCAGTGTAGGTTTGATGCAGGATACAAGATGCTTGGGGCTGGTGCACTGGGATGACCCAGAGGGATGGTATGGGGTGGGGAGGTGGGCGGGGGGTTCAGGATGGGGAACATGTTGTACATCCATGATGGGTTCATGTTGATGTATGGCAAAACCAATACCATATTGAAAAGTAATTAGCCTCCAATTAAAATAAATTTATATTAAAAAAAAAGACCTACCTATATTGTACATATTATCTTATTAATACTTACATTTCTTGGACTGAGCTACAAACCTTACAGTGATAATGAACTCATACCTCAGGAAAAGCATATCATCAGAAAATAGGCCATTTATGACTCCACTTTCCTTCTCAAGGGCCAACATACTAATGTGAAGCTTCTTTGAATTCAAGAAGTCTAAGATTAGCTTAATGATTTCAACTTCTTTTACATTCACTGTTTCTTCAGCCGTCATGTCGATAGCCTAAATATTAAACAAAATAAAAACAAAAATTAGTTCTACTGTTTTATTTCTAAGCATTATTAACTACATGGAAACTACACATAACAAGTTTCTTGGAAATAATTAGTACAGGTATTCAAAGTGAAATTAATGTAATATTTGTCAAAACCAAGTCATTCTTTGAGGTATGATATAGGTATAGCTATGATTTCTTTAAGTGTTTATCTTCAAGAGATATACAGTGGAATTACAGATTGATATGAAGTCTGAGATTTGCTTCAAAATAATACAAAAGGCACATGGCCGGAAGTAAAGAAAAAATAATAATCATGACTATTAAAGCAGAGTAATAGGTAAATGGAGGTTCATAATATTTGCTATGGTCTGAACAGTAGTGTCTTCCCAAAATTCATATGTTAAGTGATGGTATTAGGAGGAAAGACCTTTGGGAGGTGATTAGGTAATGAGGACAAAGCCCTCATGATTAGGATTAGTGCCCTTGTAAAAGACACCCCAGTTTCCTGGTGGTCCAGCGGTTAAGACTCCACACGTCTACTGCAAGGGGCAACCAGTATTTCCTAGCTGGGGAACTAAAATCCTGCACTGCCTCTCACCATGGCCAAATAAAAATGAAAAATTAAATTAAAAAATAATAATTAAAAAGTAAAAGAGACCCCAGAAAGCTAGCTTAGCCCTCTCTCTTAGGAGAACACAATGTGACTCCGCAGTCTGCAACTGGGAACAGGCTCTCACAGAACTTAACTATGCTAGCACCCTTATCTCTGACTCCCAGCATCTAGAATTGTGAGCACTAAATTTCTTCTATATATAGATCACCGAGTCTATGGTATCCTGTTACAGCACCTCAGATGAACTAAGATAATATTATTCTGTCTACTCATACATATGTACGAAATTTGCAATAAAGAATATTTTTAAAGTCACAAATATCCAAACTATGTTTAGTCATGTCCTATATATTCATTCAGTAAGTACTGGCTATCTTTTCTTTGTGATATACACTGTCCTGTACTCACTCTGTCCTTAAGAAGTTTACAAAACGTAAAATGTTGTACTCTATACTTTGGAACCAAATAAAACAAGGCTGACTGAAATGTGCAACTTTAATATTGGTAATATCAACATAAACATCAGTGATATTTCAGTTCTTTCAAATTCCTTCTCTTACCTGTTAAGTCTGCAGTGATACAACTGAGCTCACAAGTTAATCATGAACAATTAGAACCAAGAGGAATTCTGAAGAGCATTAGGTCAACATTCTCATTTTAAAGATGAGACCACACAACTTAAATGCCCTAAGTTGTTGCAGTTTTCAAAAGTCCAGGCTCAGAGCAATACAAAAGAATAGCAAGCTAAGGAGACTGGTTGCAAACAAACGTGATCAGATAAAACAGCATCTTTCCCACAGGACCAATTATCTTTAATCAAATTCACAGAAATATAAATATATACATGTATGCATACAGGTTTATTTTTTTCAATTTGTTTACTATTTATATGACAATTTATTTCTTCATAATGAGAATTAATTACAATCATGTGGCAGACTAGAATGCCACATGAGCGCATTTCTTTTCTTAGGTGGAGTAAACAAAGGACAGAGCATGGGAAAATAATTATGATTCAAATATGTAATGACATCAGACTAAGCTAATCTCATACATCCATCTCCACAATAAGGACAAGCCTACCTCAGGAAACAGACAAATCACAAATTCTCCCCCAAAGGGCCAGTCACCCAATTTCTCATGCTTTGGGTTTCCCTTTGCTGTCTTCTGACTGACTACCCTTCTGTTCATAGACTTTGTTCAAAAGACTTTGCACGATAAAATTAATGATACTTCCATTCAATAAATTCTGATCATATTTCACAACTGTCTCTCTGAGATTACTCCTAGAGCCCACTGATTTCAGCATTCCCCAAATCTTCAGATGGTTCTTACTAGAAAAGAATTGTTGTTGTTTAGTCACTAAGTCATGCCCGACTCTTTGCTACCCCGTGGAGCCTACCAGGCTCCTCTGTCCATGGGATTTCCCAGGCAAGAATACTAGAATGAGTTGCCATTTCCTCCTCCAAGGGATCTTCCTGACCCAGGGATCAAACCCACATCTCCTGCTTTGGCAGAATTCTTTACCAATGAGCCACTGCTAATTTAACTCCCAGAAAGATAACTGTAAAACTGCCTCAAAAGTTCTTAGAGGGCACTTCATTTAAATCACCATATACCAATTACACAACCTAATACAGAATTGAGACCATAACTTTCTAACATTCAGTACACACTATGATATTAAATAGTTTATAGGCCTCATATTAGTCAACATTCAGTTTAATACTAAGTAACTCTGGAGTTATTATACTATGAATCTATGGCAATAGTCCCACTTAAATTTAAATCTTAACAAGTTTCATGCTGCCATCATTTCTGGTCAATCAATAAAGCCTAAAAGAAATAGTATATTCTAACAATATATATTTTACAATGATTTTACACTTAGATTTTGAATAGATGCAAAAAATATATCTTAATTAACTGGAACTATTCAGGGTTTAAAAAAATTAATTTAAAAGATAAGTTTTAATTCTATACTGTAGAATTTCCAGTAGAAAAGTATACTTTAATTATCCAACCCAGAATTTTAACTCTTATAAACTTTACTGTTGCTAGATACAACATAAAACATAGGTACCTAATGACTATATTTTAGAATTATTCTTTTTGAACACACCCTGTGTTACTGCAGCATTTGTAGAAGCTCCCAAAATCCTAGCTGTATATAGTTTTAAAGATAACATATAAAAGCATAATTCATCAACATTTTTTAATCTCCTTAAACTATTAATCACTACAAAGCTAAGATTTTCCTCTAATTTGGAGAAGTAGAATTCAGTAATAAATGCCTCTTCCTCTTCCCTCAGGGGGACTATAAATCAGTAAGATTTTACTAGCTTAGGAACCACTAAAATTATTTTTAATGAGACAGAAAGTACATAAATGTTCATAATTAAAATGTTCATAATTATTGCTTGAATTAATTTAAGATGCAAAAAAAAAAATCAATGAAGAAATGTCTCTTAAAAAGTACAGAGTAGCAGAGCAGCGATGAAGACACAGAGAACAGACGTGTAGACACAGTAGGGGATGGAGAGGCTGGGCAAACTGAGAGAACAGCATGGAGACATACACATTCCTGCATGTAAAACAGATAGCAAGTGGGAATTTGCTGTTTAATACAGGGAGCTCAACCTAGAGGGATGGGATAAGGTGGGAGATGGGAGCGGGGGTGG